>SKCR01011066.1:0-22064 GCA_019454045.1 Zanthoxylum bungeanum | reverse complement strand
ACGCGCAGCTCACTGCCGAGCAAGGGAGAGCAGTTCGTGGTCCATCTTCGTTGCATCTCTACCGATCCATGTGAGTTTTTCCGCACCTCATTTGGTTCTATTCAACTCGTTTTATGCATGATTTATGATCCTTGGGACTTGATTGAAACTCAACACTCCAGGGTTAGCAGTATATGAAACTAAATTGGAGCTTTTTGTTGATAGGTCGGTCAGTACACAAGGGTGTGGGGCCAAGATGATCCCCCAATTTTACGAATGAAGGAATTGAGTTACGCCCAAAGGTTTACCTTCGAAGCTACGAATAATAAAGCAGAGTACTGCATTTTACGCATAAGTCCCTATGATGAGTCTCAGTTTGGAGACACTACCTTTTAAGTCACGGAGGTCACGGGAAACGGACATCGAAGGGGAAATTCAGAATAAACAAGGTTCACTGTTTTCGTTGGTGCTACGTTCGTGTATACGTTCGAACGTCAAGCAGATTGCGGGCGTTCGTACTGCGTTCGATGATGCGTTCGAACGGTGTCGGTAATTCTGGTTTTGCTGCTAGCCTCGCATTAAGCCCAATTCGCCAAACCTTGGCCCACACGCCCAAGCCCACTTAAAATACATATTAAACACATGGTGAAATCAAAACAAATCTAAAAATCACATACCAAATTAAATAAAATACTTACACAAATTAAAGAAATTGCATGCCTAATCTAAACCAATCAAATATAATCATACCAAGTTAAAATCAATCAACCAATATATTATTCCTAACTTAAAATATTGTATTCCTAAACCAAACAAATCAAATCCCTCTTTAATTAGCCAAATCCCTTTCCTTGTCAAGCCCAACCCTTTGCCTATAAAAGAACCTTTCACCAACCTTCTCAAGGGTGGTCCCTAGTCCCTAGTCCCTAGTCCCTGGTCCCTAGTCCTAGCTCATACACAATACACAAGAAAATTACAGGAAGAAGACACCCAAAAAAACCAGTAAGCAAAAGATAAAGAGGAAACGGCAGCGAAACCACAAGGAAACAATAGCAAAAGACGGAGAACGACGACTCAAAACAGCAAGACAACGAACGAGAACAGTGAACCAGTGAACCGGGAGAGTTGCGGAGCATCCACCCTTCCGACGATCGTGTACCGTACATCCGAGAGGTGATTTAAAAGGTTAGACCTGAGGGTACCTTTTCATTAGTTTATATTCGTTTTTGTTATTATTATTGAATTCTATTCGCATGAGAGTCGTTTATGGATGCATGTTGTGGCTTGAATGAAATGGAAGAGTATCGTCTCTTGTGGTATATAGGATGGAAACCCAGACGTAAATTCCGTAGCCGAATCCGAATGGACGGTAGTGCGGTCTGTACTTGGGACACAACTCCACGTATCACTTGAGTAAACGGCCCCTTCTCTTGCTTTTCGTTGCTTTGGTTTATTTATTTCTTGTCATTTAAATTCTGCATGTTGTTTATTCTCGTATGATACGATCGAGTGCATGGGCTTAGTAAGTGCGATGAAAGGTTCCCTAATTGGAGGGTTAAAATCCTTCACCACGATGCTCTGTCGCACCGATTGATGTGTGTTCGGTTGAATGCGAAATACGTTCAATCGGACATACTTAGTTTGATATGATTGTCTTTATTTTCGTATGTATGATTCAACCGAGTGCATGGGCTTAGTAAGTGCAATGTGAGATCCCCTATGGGGAGGGGCTAAAGCCCTTTACCACGAGACTTTGCCGCGCCGGTTGATGTGTGTTCGGTTGGATACAAGATACGTTCAATCGGGCATACTATGTTTAGTATTGTTGCTTTTCATTCTATGTATGCATGATTCAGTCGAGCGCATGGGCTTAGTACGTTGGTCTAAAGGTCCTCTCTTTGAGAGATCAAGAGCCCTAAAAGGCCACCTTTACAGCAGTACTTCGCCGCGCCCCTTTATTTTGTCGTTTATGTATTGCGTCCCATTTCATGCATCAGATCTGTTCCCGTTCGAACGCGTTTACGAACGCAACTCGAACGCGCATGTATTTTGCCTTGTCATGCATCAGGTCTTATTTTTGTTCGAACGCGTTCACGAACGCCATACGAACGTGAGCATTCTGTTTCCTTTCCGTTCGAACGCGTTATCAAACGCCATACGAACTCGAACCTTCTGTTTACCGTTCGAACGCGTTTACGAACGCTACACGAACGCACACACACCTTCTTAGTTTCATAATGTATCAGATCTGGTTTCGTTCGAACGCGTTTTCGGACGCTACACGAACGCGAACCTTCTGTTTACCGTTCGAACGCGTTACGAACGCTACACGAACGCGAACACACTAAACTGAGTCTGTCTTATCGTATTCACGCATAATTGCCTCTTGGTTGATCTTTCTTGTGTTATATAGCCAACCGTATTATTTGTGTTCTTGCATTTATCCATTCTATGTGTCTTGGGATTGTATTCAAGCATGATTAGGCTGTTAGCATGTTATTTGGTTAATATGTTATGAGAGCTAGTATTCTACGCATTTGCATGTTCATGATTCGCATTTTTTTGGTCGTCGTTTGCCTTGGTTTGATTTAACTATTACGATTCATATGCCTATGCCATGATGACTTTGGAGTATTATTTCTTGTGATATATCGGATGGAAACCCAGACATAAATTCCGTAGCCGATTCCGAATGGACGGTAATGCGGTATGTACTTGGGATACAATTCACCATGTATCACTTGGAAGAGTGCTCACATGTATGCTTGTGCGGATACTACGTATGCTTGTGTTTTCATGAATATGATATGCTGAATCAAGTTGTATGTTCATTGTTACTTTGAGGTATTTTGTTAGACATGTGTTATTAGATATGAGATATATGCGAAATGTATGTATGAGTGTTATTTTGTACCCATGAATATAGAAGCATGATATTCTTAGAAATAAGTGTTACTTAAGCCTGATTAAATTATTACATAAATCCTTTCATTACAAGTGACATGAGTAAGGGACCATTCCGAACCCAACGGTTTGAGGTCTTCCCTTGCGAGGGGTGAGTGCGGCCTTAAATCTCATTTTCCCGGTTCACACCGGGTGGCGACTCCATTATTCTCCGGTTTAGTCCTCTGTTGGCTACTCCGTACTCCCGACCGGGCCGCGAGCCTGAAATTACGTCACCAATTTCTATATCCTATAGTCTGGCGACTCCACTGGGGATAGAGAATTGGCCCCGAAATATTGTCTTGTAATGAGTGGATTTATGTTTTAATTGGCCATGTCTATAGTGGATAAGTGAGGGTTTAATCAAGGGCACTTTGAGGCTAGGTAATGGTTTGGTGTCTTCCTTCACTCACTACCTTTCTAGAAGGAAAAGCTGTGAGGACACCTAGATAGCCATCTACTCGTAGCCTTTGTGGTGGACTAATTTGGAGGACTCGTTGTTTATTCCTGACAACAAGCGATAAGAGCCTAAGAGGCTTGGGTATTTAAGTGAGCCTCGCTCCACCTTCCCTCTGGGGGATCTACAACGGGAAATCCATTTGACAGTCCGTCACACACCATAGCTCATTGGCACGTACCTTAGTGTATAAAAAAGGGTGCGCCCACTTGGTTGCTCGAACCCTTGAGTGAGGAGACCTAGTTGTGGGCCATCCTTCGCCAGTGAGAGCCTTTGTCTATACTCTTACTAACCCACCCATAGACCGGGTTGGCTAAAGTAACAATTATTTCCTTGGATATGTGCTTGTGGACCATCCTCATTTGGATGCAGTTGGACTATTGTCAGAAATGCGGGCTTGCTGGGCCATTTAAACTGGGCAAAGAACGTATCTCATGACTATTGGGCCAAAGGCGTCTAAGTGTTGATGGGCTACTTTGTACTTGTGTTCGGAACATTACCATTTGGCTTTAGTTGGGCTCCTTGTCATAAGATGTGAACTCGTTGGGCCATTTAAACTGGGATGGGTTCACTCCTGTGACAATTAGCCCGAAAAAATTCTAAAATGGTAACGGGCCGATTTGTATGAAAATTTTAATTGATTTAGTATATTATATATGTACATGCATCTCATGCACCCCATGCATACATACATCATGCTAACCCTTGTGTTCTAAAAGCCATCATAGACTCCCGTTGGGTTAGGGAAAAGGGAAGACTCACCAAAATACCGAGAACAGACATGAGTGAATCAGATACTGAGGTATCCCGGATAGATCAGTTGGAGAATGGTTTCGCCAAGATTACTGAACAGTTGCAAGCCTTGACTACTGCCATGACAAATATGGCTGTACCCCGTGCCGGGGGAGATTCTGAGAATGTAAGGCGTGAGGAGCCTCCGAATGGGTTAGGGGATGATGTCCCCACTTTTGATGATGACATGGCAGAATATGAACAGGCAAAGTGATTGGGTCTCAGGCAGAATTTCAGAAGCTTCGGGATCAGGTTGAAACAGTTACCCGCAAAATGAGGGGTAAGAACGAGGATTTGCTAGATTATGAGGCAATGACCTTCGGAGAACAGCTGCCAGCTCAGTTTAAAATGCCCGACATGGCCAAGTTTAATGGGAACGGAGACCCGAGGGTCCATCTGCAGCAATATGTCTCAGTCATGAGTGCAACGGGCCTATCACAGCGCCAAGTCCAAAAGATGTTTGGGATGTCACTCGAGGGGGCACCTGTGGTTTGGTATCATAGCCTTGAGAAGAAGGTTAAGGAAGATTGGAAGGAACTAGCTGATGCCTTTCTGAAGCAGTATGTTAGAGACTTAGAGATTGACTTGTCACTCCGTGATTTGGAGAACACTAAGCAGAAGCCGGAAGAAAGCTTCAAGGAGTATGTAGACCGCTGGAGATGCCAGCTTCTGAAAATGCAGACTCGGCCCTCTGAGAAGGACCAGATTAAAATGATCATCAAGGGCACTAAGCCCTCGATCTATGGCAAGTTGAGGAGGATGACTTCAATGATTGCGGATTTCCGACAGTTGAGGGAAACTGTCGTGGATATTGAGGAAGAAGAGGCTGAAAACAAAAGGTTTTATGGCCAGAATAGAAGAACTTTTGGGGGGCCTGCTGAGACCAAGCCCGCTACTGCCGAGGTCGCTACCGTCAAGAACCGGCATTTCTCTAACCTAGGGAGGCCATTATCTAAGGTACTTGAGAAGTTGAAGGGACAAGGACTCCTAAAACCCTTAGAGCCTAAACCACTTCCAGATCCTATACCACCCAACCTTAACCTAAGCTTGTATTGTCACTTCCATCAGAGGAGAGGCCACGAAACTGACAGCTGCACCCGCCTTAGGCATGAAATCCAAAACCTCATTGATGCTCACAAAATACCTGACCCAGAAAGAGAACAACCCAACGCATACAGAAATCCCCTACCCAACTACATGATCAACTCTGGCCTACCCGAAACCCTTGTCCTCCAAACTCTCAACCACTCAGCTTCATTCATAGGAATAAAGGATGACAACGGTGGAGAACCATAGGCCAAGAAAGAAAGCAATGTTGCGAATGATGAAATCATCCCTCCTAGTTTATTTGATCATGCATTTTTAATATAGACATTGACTTGGTCTACATGTTCGAATCATTTTTCTTTAAATGATAATAAAGACATTATTTCACTGAATCTCTCCTACAATATGAGTATGTTTGAGAAAAACATTCAACTTTGGCACTATGAAATTAGTGATGTTTAGAACACGGGGAATCTTCAGGAACAACAACAGTACAGTCAGTTTCAGAAATGAATCAGTAACAGTTCGGGAATGGACCACCATCATATCAATATCAGCTTAGGGCAAAGCCCACATCATTCTGTGGCCGAGGCCCACATCAGCAGAATTTTGGAATGGATCCAGGGAATGAATCCCAGGGTCGAGGCCCACATCAGCAGAATTTTGGAATGAATCCTAGGGTCGAGACCCACATCAGCATCAATCTGGGGGCGAGGCCACTGTCAGTAGCAGTTGGGGAAGAGGCCCACTTCAGCAATCAGTTTTGGGGATGAGTCCCGAGGGTCGAGGCCTACATCAGCATCAATCTGGGGGGCGAGGCCCATGTCAGTAGCAGTTAGGGTCGAGGCCCACTTCAGTATCAGCTTTGCCGGGTATGGCATTCTGGGGCCGAGGCCCACTTCAGTATCAGCTTTACCGGGTATGGCATTCTGGGGGCGAGGCCCGCATTACATCAGATCAGCATTGCCAGGTATGGCATTCTGGGGGCGAAGCCCGCATCATATCAGATCAGTTCTGCCGAGAATGACACTCCGAGAATGGAGATATAGTCCGGGAATGGACAGCTCGAGAATGAGCACGCCGAGAATGGCACTCCGAGAATGGAGATATAGTCCGGGAATGGACAGCTCGAGAATGAGCACGCCGAGAAAGGGCACTCTGAGAATGGAGCATGGTTCGAAAATGGACTACTTATCACATCTCGCTGAAAATGGCACTCCGAAAATGGAGCATGGTTTGAAATGGACCATCACCTCATCACTTGCCGAAAAGGGCACTCCGAAAATGGAGCATGGTTCGAAAATGGACTACTTCCACATCTCGCCGAAGCGGCACTCCGAAAATGGAGCACAGTTCGGAAATGGACCAAGGAAGGCCTAACCCATCAGAATATAATACATATACATGCATACATGCATACATATCACATACATGCAATGTTTGTTTCGTGTTTGCAGGTTTATAGCAGCAAAGACCATCTCATCAAATAACGGTTCAAAAATGAGCCACAATCTACCACAACAGACGCCGGAAATGGCACTCCAAAATGGAGCACTCACAACAGACGCCGGAAATGGCACTCCAAAATGGAGCACTCACAACAGACGCCGGAAATGGCGTTCCAAAATGGAACACACACAGCAGATGCCGAAAATGGCGTTCCAAAATGGAACACACACAACAAATGCCGGAAATGGCGCTCCAAAATGGAGCACATACACGAAAAATGCCGAAAATGGCGCTCTACAAATAGAGCACGGTTCGGGAATGAACCAGGGGTCGCAGCACCTCACCACCAAATCAACGCAACTCAACACATGGTAAGTCAAGTGGCAGCTGGCGAGCCAGGTAAGTAGAAATGCATTGCATAACTTTGATAGGATTGTCACTGTTGCACATTACACAAGTCCCATCAAAGTGGGGGCGACTGTAGGCACTGCATGCATTTTACGCATAAGTCCCTATGATGAGTCTCAGTTTTGGAGACACTACCTTTTAAGTCACGGAGGTCACGGGAAACGGACATCGGAAGGGGAATTCAGAATAAACAAGGTTCACTGTTTTCGTTGGTGCTACGTTCGTGTATACGTTCGAACGTCAAGCAGATTGCGGGCGTTCGTGCTGCGTTCGAACGGTGTCGGTAATTCTGGTTTTTACTGCTAGCCTCGCATTAAGCCCAATTCGCCCAAACCTTGGCCCACACGCCCAAGCCCACTTAAAACACATATTTAACACATGGTGAAATCAAAACAAATCTAAAAATCACATACCAAATTAAATAAAATACTTACACAAATTAAAGAAATTGCATGCCTAATCTAAACCAATCAAATATAATCATACCAAGTTAAAATCAATCAACCAATATATATTATTCCTAACTTAAAATATTGTATTCCTAAACCAAACCAAATCAAATCCCTCTTTAATTAGCCAAATCCCTTTCCTTGTCAAGCCCAACCCTTTGCCTATAAAAAGAACCTTTCACCAACCTTCTCAAGGGTGGTCCCTAGTCCCTAGTCCCTGGTCCCTAGTCCCTAGCTCATACACAATACACAAGAAAATTACAGGAAGAAGACACCCAAAAAAACAGTAAGCAAAAGATAAAGAGGAAACGGCAGCGAAACCACAAGGAAACAATAGCAAAAGACGGAGAACGACGACTCAAAACAGCAAGACAACGAACGAGAACAGTGAACCAGTGAACCGGAGAGTTACGGAGCATCCACCCTTCCGACGATCGTGTACCGTACATCCGAGAGGTGATTTAAAAGGTTAGACCTGAGGGTACCTTTTCATTAGTTTATATTCGTTTTTGTTCTTATTATTGAATTCTATTCGCATGAGAGTCGTTTATGGATGCATGTTGTGGCTTGAATGAAATGGAAGAGTATCGTCTCTTGTGGTATATAGGATGGAAACCCAGACGTAAATTCCGTAGCCGAATCCGAATGGACGGTAGTGCGGTCAGTGTTTGGGACACAACTCCACGTATCACTTGAGTAAACGGCACCTTCTCTTGCTTTGCGTTGCTTTGGTTTATTTATTTCTGTCATTTAAATTCTGCATGTTGTTTATTCCCGTATGATACGATCGAGTGCATGGGCTTAGTAAGTGCGATGAAAGGTTCCCTAATTGGAGGGTTAAAATCCTTCACCACGATGCTCTGCCGCACCGATTGTGTGTGTTCGGTTGAATGCGAAATACGTTCAATCGGACATACTTAGTTTGATATGATTGTCTTTATTTCGTATGTATGATTCAACCGAGTGCATGGGCTTAGTAAGTGCAATGTGAGATCCCCTATGGGGAGGGGCTAAAGCCCTTTACCACGAGATTGCCGCGCCGGTTGATGTGTGTTCGGTTGGATACAAGATACGTTCAATCGGGCACACTATGTTTAGTATTGTTGCTTTTCATTCTATGTATGCATGATTCAGTCGAGCGCATGGGCTTAGTACGTTGGTCTAAAGGTCCTCTCTTTGAGAGATTAAGAGCCCCAAAAGGCCACCTTTACGGCAGTACTTCACCGCGCCCCTTTATTTTGTCGTTTATGTATTGCGTCCCATTTCATGCATCAGATCTGTTCCCGTTCGAACGCGTTTACGAACGCAACTCGAACGCGCATGTATTTTGCCTTGTCATGCATCAGGTCTTATTTTTGTTCGAACGCGTTCACGAACGCCATACGAACGTGAGCATTCTGTTTCCTTCCGTTCGAACGCGTTATCAAATGCCATACGAACGCGAACCTTCTGTTTACCGTTCGAACGCGTTTACGAACGCTACACGAACGCACACACACCTTCTTAGTTTCATAATGTATCAGGTCTGGTTCCGTTCGAACGCGTTCTCGGACGCTACACGAACGCGAACCTTCTGTTTACCGTTCGAACGCGTCTACGAACGCTACACGAACGCGAACACACTGAACTGAGTCTGTCTTATCGTATTCACGCATAATTGCCTCTTGGTTGATCTTTCTTGTGTTATATAGCCAACCGTATTATTTGTGTTCTTGCATTTATCCATTCTATGTGTTCTTGGGATTGTATTCAAGCATGATTAGGTTGTTAGCATGTTATTTGGTTAATAGGTTCATGAGATAGTACTCAAGCATGTTTATTCCATTGGTTGCGTCGTTTGCCTTGGTCTTGATTTAACGCATTACGATTCATATGCCTATGCCATGATGACTTTGGAGTATTATTTCTTGTGATATATCGGATGGAAACCCAGACATAAATTCCGTAGCCGATTCCGAATGGACGGTAATGCGGTCTGTACTTGGGATACAATTCCACGTATCACTTGGAAGAGTGCTCACATGTATGCTTGTGCGGATACTACGTATGCTTGTGTTTTCATGAATATGATATGCTGAATGAAGTTGTATGTTCATTGTTACTTTGAGGTATTTTGTTAGACATGTGTTATTAGATATGAGATATATGCGAAATGTATGTATGAGTGTTATTTTGTACCCATGAATATAGAAGCATGATATTCTTAGAAATAAGTGTTACTTAAGCCTGATTAAATTATTACATAAATCCTTTCATTACAAGTGACATGAGTAAGGGACCATTCCGAACCCAACGGTTTGAGGTCTTCCCTTGCGAGGGGTGAGTGCGGCCTTAAATCTCATTTTCCCGGTTCACACCGGGTGGTGACTCCATTATTCTCCGGTTTAGTCCTCTGTTGGCTACTCCGTACTCCTGACCGGGCCGCGAGCCTGAAATTACGTCACCAATTTCTATATCCTACAAGTTACGCCCAAAGGTTTACCTTCGAAGCTACGAATAATAAAGTAGAGTACGAAGCAATTCTGGTGGGACTAAGACTCTTCATGGTAGTTGGAGTTAAGAATGTGATAGTGAAAAGTAATTCCCAACTGGCCGTTTAGCATGTGAATGGTGAGTTCCAAGCAAGGGAGCCAAACATGATTTCTTATCAGGCCGAAATAAAGAAGCTAGTTGAATGGATAGGGAATGTAGTGTTCGAGCAGGTCTAACAGGATAAAAACCAGCAGGCAGACTCGCTGGCTCGGTTTGCATCATCCATCAAGTCAAAAATCCCCTAGATCATCCCGCTGGGGTGCTTACAATCCAGAAGTGTTGGGATGCCGAACGTAATGGAGGTAGATGCCGAGAGGGAGGCATCCTGGATGGATCTAATAAAGAAGTATTTAGAAATGGGGGATGTGCCCGAGGGGAAAAAAGAGACGAGGAAGTTGAAATATTGGAGTGTAAGATTTTGCTTGATAGTTGGGGTATTATACCGAAGGGGGTACACGATGCTATACTTGAGGTGTATGGGACCCAAGGAGGCAAATTACATGCTCAGGGAAATTCACGAAGGAATCTATGGAAGCCATGGTGGGGGTCAGTCGATTGCTCACAAGGCGTTGAGGTAAGATTTTTTCTGGCCAACAATGCACCATGACGGGGCAAGGGTTGCCGGGCATGTGACAGATTTCAGAAGAATGCCAACATACCCCACCAGCCCCCTGAGCAGCTAACCGTATTGTCAAGTCCTTGGTAGTTTGCCTAATAGACGATAGATATCATTGGGCCAATGCCACGGGTCGGGGTAAATCCAAGTTTGCCATTGTTGCAATCGATTACTTCACCAAGTGGGTGGAAGCTGAGCCGTTGTCCATGATAACCAAGAAAAATTCAATAGATTTTGTCAGAAAGAACATTATGTGTCGGTTCGGGATCCTCAGGGCCATCGTCACGGACAATGGGAAGCAGTTTGATAGTCAGGGCTTCAGGAAACTTTATGAGGACCTCCAAATTACCTTGAGGTTCACCTCCCCTACTTATTCGAAGTCCAATGGGCAAGTAGAAGCAATGAATAAAACCATCAAGAGCAACTTGAAGGTAAGGCTCGGGACCTGCAAGGGTTTATGGGTCGAGGAGCTACCAGAGGTTCTATGGGCACATCAGACGACCTACAAGGATTCAACGGGTGAAACACTTTTTTAATTGATTTATGGGTGCGAAATAGTTTTCCCAGCAGAGATCAGGATGGTGACCCATCGGGTTCGACATTTTGATGAAGGACAAAACAAAGAGCTCGTGAAGTACTATCTTGACTTGATAGAACAGAAAAGGGAGAGGTCATCAGTCAAAATGGCAGGAGAGGTCAGCAGTCAAAATGGCAGTATATCAACATAGAATGACACATTCTACAATAAGAAGGTTTGGATACGATCATTTCTCCCCAGATATTTAGCCTTGAGGTGAGTTACTTTAAATACGAGGAGGCCCGATGAAGGTTCATTAGGTGACAAATGGGAAGGGCCGTATAGAGTAACCGAGGTCGTCAAATCGGGTGTCTATCTATTGGAGTAGATGGACGGTACCCGACTCAAAAAGCCCTGGAATGCTGAGATGTTGAGAAGATACTTCCAGTAATTTCCCTCATTGAGCTATTGAATGAAATGTAAAAGATGTCATTAGAAATCTCCATTTAGGATTGAGCTGTTAAATGAAATATAATGTCAGGATTGGAATTTCTCCTCATAAGGAATGAACAAGCCCCTCCTAGAGAATTGGTGGCTGTTGTTCGACCTGCCAGTTTTCTGGCCCTCGATAACGACATACGTCATGGACCAGTATGAGAGTCGCGATGTAAGGTGTGCTCAGTCAGTTTCCATAGTGCCTTCTACTTGTTATTCATATGTGGTGGCTTTCTAGGCTTGTTATTGCCCAGAGGGTGAAACATCTGAGGGTGGATCCACAAGTGGGAATAGGAAAATAAGTAATCAACTACAAGGTTGATGGTCTAAAATCTCGAGGGAAACTTCTTCTACTTTTCCACGAAGCCGAGGCGCATTCACATACACCCGAAGAGAGTGGACACTAGAGGATACAAGTCGAAAGCCCTCGATCAAACTCTAAAGCAATACTTGTCAAGAATTGTTCGAAGATGTTAAGAAAGATAATTTCAGTAAGAGCCTCTCTCAGAATGACCCTCAAGGAGTTGTAAGAATGACAGTATATCCATTGAATATGAATAAGAATTTCCCTTTTTAAATAAAAGCTTGTTCATCTATGCTTGTCTATTATTTGAATGGGAAATGCATGTTTAATATTCTTGTGAAATACTCGTAATTGGATTGCATGAAGGGATGTAAGGCATGTCGGAAAAGCGCGCACCCCCATGGCACGCTATTATCTAGTGTAATTATCAAACCCCTGGGCTGGAATGTTAACACCAAATGACTTGCATTTTTTAGGAATGATCACAGCGTAAAGACATAAGTGGTGTTTGGCACCTCCGGTATCCATAGCATGTTCAGTGAACGAGTCGGTGTGGCGTTTGGTGCCCCAAGGTAATCATAGCACGTATGGATGGCTAGTGGCTTCGGTACTACGATACCTCTGGGTTTGCATAGCACGGGGAAGGCGCATGGGCCTCCCTGGCATTTGCCGCCTAGTATTAGAGGTACATAGCACGGGCAAGGCACATGGGCCTCTGTGGAGTTTGTCGCCTAGTATTGGAGGTACATAGCACGGGGAAGGCCCACGGACCTCCGTGGCATTTGTAGCCTCAGGATATGCCTAGCATGGGGAGGGAGAATGCCCTTGTGGCGTTGGCCATCCCATTTCGGATTCGTAGGAGCATACCACAGGGAAGGCTTTAGGGTCTCCGTGGCATTTGCAGACTCGGGGTCTGCCTAGCGTTGGAAAAATCTCATGACGTTGGTTGCTCCCTCGATCCGTAGCTCGGTTCTCTGGGATGTTGAACTATGAGGTTCAAAATTATTGTTTTGGGTGGCATAGGGTAGGACGTTGTCTCAGGCTCCCTTGTTCTTTCTTTTGGGTCTGCACGGGGTATGTGATATATCACCATCGTTTTGTTTTGGCTTGTTGTTTTCTTTGGTTTTGTTTCTGGTGGATGACTAGAAGTGAGACGCCATTTCCAGTCTCCATAGTTCTTTCCGGAGGTTGAAAATCTTCCCTCGCGGTTAAGTCATAGAAATAAAGTTAATAGCTCGGTGCTACATTCGTTCTGCCGAGGCTATGTTGGTGGCACAAGGAGGGTACATTCCCTCAGAGCCAATTCGTTTGATAGCTCAGGGCTGCATTCATATCACCGAGGCTATGTTGGTTGTAAAATGAGGGTACATTCCCTTGGGGCCAGTTTGTTTGATAGCTCGAGGTTGTATTTGTTCTGCCGAAGCTATGTTAGTGGCACACAGAGGGTACATTCCCTTGGGGCCAGTTTTTTTGATAGCTCAGGGTTGCATTCGTTCCGCCGAGGCTATATTAGTTACACAATGAGGCACATTCCCTTATGGTCAGGTAGTCGCACCAGATCAGGGTCGGGTTACGTCCCATCGAGACCTTGTTATCTTCGTTGGCATGGGATTAGAGTTTTTCCCCCATGGCCAGATGTTCGTGGCATGAGAAAGGCACATTCCCTTATGGCCAAGTTTTTATATCGGTTCGGGACTGGTTACGTCCCGACAATGCCCTATTGCTGTGTATTGGCGTAAGGAGGGTTCATTATCTTACGGCCAATGGACTTAGATAGCGTGGGGTCAAAATATTTCCCAAGACTTCTCTGTGTCAGATCGGCTCAGGGCTTGGTTGCGTCCTGCCGATGTCCTTTTGTTGTATGGCATCTCGAGGCGAGTCTTCCCTTGTGACCAATGTTTTATGTTTCAGGTCTTCCCATATCATCCACTTTCGTGATCACTGAAAGTCAAGAGCGTATGTCAGCCTGAGGTGGCAAAAGATGAGCTTTTTCAAGAGGAGAAGTCGAGGGAAAAACTGACCAGAGTTAGTGCAGGTCAATGTTTGAGGTCAGAGAGGGCTTAGTGGAAAGGATGAGCGAGCTATGGGTCAGAAGCAGAGATTGTGGAACCCATTGTGGGGTGGGATAGACCTGAGGTTCTAGACTTGATCAAGATCGAACATCAGCGTGAGAGAGAACCGCCATCTTATCATAGTTCCCGGCATCAACTCACCGATTTGTTGATACCAAGAACTAGGGGACAAATGTTGATGGTGACTTTCTGCCCAGAGAAACTCTGAGGTATAATGGGATTTGCACTTAAATAGATAGAGGTCCAAGGTCGTGTAAGGACGAGAGGTCAAATGAAGGGACACGAGCCCGAGGCGTAGAAGGACATGAGGGAAGAACCAGACTCGATCCGATATAAAGACATCAGATTCAGCAGCACTCGAACACCCATGAAGGATGACCCAACCTAGTAAAGAGAGTAAAGTAAAGGTCTCATAACCGACCCGACATTGTTGGATAGGTCGACCATCTCAGTCTACAGTCGATGATCTCACTTAACTGACCTGAGGTGGTAGGTCGGGTAGTGACACTATGTTCAGGTGCGGGCGACGTAAGCCTTAAATGGAAATTTGGGTTCCCCAAATGTTGATGAGAATAGAAGTAGGCCAGCAGCTGATGGGACAGAAAATGTTTGCAAGTTTATTGATTGACACACGCTATCGCATGTGAGTGGTTAGAATACAGGCTGGCACGATGGCATAACGTGTAGCAGTTACAAAAAGTGGCATGATTTAATGAGATTTGAATGGCTTATAGTAGATGTGTCAGGTGGCCGATCGTAGCTGTGTCAGATTGTTGGGCTAAAATGCGTAGGGAAATTGGGGAAGATAGCCTAAGCAATAATGGATTAGCAACGTGGCTAACGTCATGGAGATAATGTAACAGTGTAATTAGTTTTAGTGTATAAGGGGTTGAGAGATTATTGTAAGGGTTGAGCAATTTTATTCAAAAGCACTTGTAACTTGTAATAGAGAGAAAATAATCATGAGCTAGAAAAACAAAAGAGGTCGGTTAGACCCGAGCCATTAATAAAATTTTTCTTTTGCGTTGTGCCCGTGGACATAGGTTGGATCTATTCAGCCGAACCACGTTAAATCCTTTATTTATCTGTGTGTATTCAATTTTTTACCAAGTTTGTATTTGGTTCTCAACAAACCAATAAAATTCACAGTTGATGAGGGTTTGTTTTAGGAGTGATTTTCCCGGATTACCCCTGGAATGAAAAACAGCCGTCAACAATTGTAAAGGTATTTTAATTTTATAATTTAATAATAAAAATTAACTATAGTAGTTTTGTAGAGATAAAGTGCCACATATATATATATATATATATATATATATATATATATATTAATTTTAATGAGAGATTATAATATATTTTCTTATTATAATAGGTTTCTTTTTTAATTTTATAATTAAATAATAATTTAAATTAATAGGTTTCTTACTTTAATAGTAGATTATGTTTTTATATTGTAATAAATTCTGATGTTAATTTTTTATTATTTTAATTTTATAATTTAATAATAAAAAATAATTGTAGAGATATTTTAATTTTATAAGTTAATAATAAAAAATTAATTGTAGAGATTAGGTTAATATGAAGCCGTCACGTGACACGATGAGTAGACTTAAAAATATTTAACTTTTATATATATTTAGATAAATTAACTCTAATACGTTAATTTACAATTACATCCTTATCTGACTGTTTAATGTTTTAAATTAATATAATTTTTTTTTTGGTCAAATAATATTAGGAAATAACAACTGTGGTACGTGAGAAGTTACTCATCTTGTCTAGGAAATATATTTTCCCAGACTATGTGAAAGTCAAGTGGGGTTTAAGTGCTTGATTTGGGTTTTGGTGTTAGAGGTTTTCTCTCTCTTGCAGGGGGTTTTTGAGGCTGGCTGTAGTAGTAATTTGCTTACTAATGCTATTCTACTTTTTTGTTTCTTCTTTTGAAATGCAACTGGGCTTGGCTCTTTCATGGAGTTTCATTGCTATATTATTGTCTGGCTAAGTCTATTGGTTTCATGTGTTTGAGGATAATTCTTTTGCGTGAGCAGGTTTTATTATCTTAAGGAATTATTGATATGTTATAACTATTATGCTATGTGCTTACATAGTTTCTTGGTTTTCCATTGTTGTCGCAGCCTTAACAGTTGTTTCAGCTTGGAAGTTACAAGAAAGTTTCGAGTACAGGCGAGGATGAAGATCGCAGGAGAAGCTGGAGGACATTAGAGAAAGGTAGCTTCAGGTTTCGCAAGGATGTTTTGTTGTACCATTTGTGAGGTTGTTCGTATGCCTGTATGGGCTTGTGCTTGCTTATTATAGACTGCTTTGGTTTTTTGTTTTTTGGATTTTTAGAAATGTGCCTAATGAGTCCACTGATGTATAGTTTTTTGGTTGCTTGTTTTAAAGCTGTGTTTGGACTTTAATCGCCTGTGATTATAGTCTTCAGCCCTGGGGTATATCCTTGTAAACATGTATATTTTTTGTTTTCTTTGGTATAAAATGTAACTTTAATAATAAAATGTAACTTTTTTCTAAAAATAATATTATATTTTTTCGGTTCGAGTTTACTAATTATACTTGGACTCATGGTTCATAATTTTGGCATAGCGAGAGTGAGTTGGATCATTTCTGATCTTTCGCAGGCTCGCCAGAGCTTGGTCGTTAAATCTACTTGACTAGGACCTGGAGTGCTCGTGAAGCCAGGTAAGTAACCCATGCGATGCGTTCTCAAACCGTTCTTTTCGTGATTTATATATATGTGTGTGTGTGTGTGTTTGTATATAGATATGATTGAATGGTTTAGGATAGTTAAAGATGGGTCTGAGAAATGACTTCGAGGTCGGGTATATTTGAGATAGTAGGCCATCACAGGTACGAACTTTCTTTCTTGCCATAATATGAAGGGAAATGTTTAATGATGTTGATGTCTATTGATTCGTGCAAGTGTTTGAATATGTAATAGTATGTCTATGTATATGTAATAGTGAAGTGTGTTGAGAAATAGGGTATAGGCTAAGTCATTCCTGAATGGGTATGTTTAAACGATGAGTTTTAGTATCAGGTGTTTTCAGATAGAAACTCGGAAAGTGAGTGTGTTTGATCGATAAGGGAAAGAAATGAAAGTTGTTAAAAATAAAGCGTTTGAATTAGTAGTAATATGTATAGTCACATGTATGTGTATGAGTGTTTGGATGATGACTTGGGGTATTTGTCATGTATGTGTTTGTGTATGAGAAATCATGTGATGAGTTTATGTTATACGATATGAGCGCCTGTGTGTATGTTTAATTGGATGATTTGTGGTGTAGTAGTTGAGCTGGTTAGGAATCCGTTCGAACGGAATTCATCTCATACCTATTTTAAAATAGGTAATGAGTCTCATACGAGCATTGTATGAGTGAGCCATCCATATGTATGTAATGTTTGATGCTATGTTCTTTGATGTATTGATTGTTATACTTAGACTCATGGTTCATAGTTTTGGCATAGCGAGAGTGAGTTGGATCATTTCTAATCTTTTGCAGGCTCGCCAGAGCTTGGTCGTTAAATCTACTTGACTATGACCTGGAGTGCTCGCGAAGCCAGGTAAGTAACACATGCGATACGTTCTCAAACCGTTCTTTTCGTGATTTATATATATGTGTGTGTGTGTTGTGTGTGTGTGTGTGTAGATATGATTGAATGGTTTGAGAAGGGAAAGAAATGAAAGTTGTTAAAAATAAAGCGTTTGAATTAGTAGTAATGTGTATAGTCACATGTATGTGTATGAGTGTTTGGATGATGACTTCGGGTGTTTGTCATGTATGTGTTTGTGTATGAGAAATCATATGATGAGTTTATGTTATATGATATGAGTGCATGTGTGTATGTTTAATTGGATGATTTGTGGTGTAGTAGTTGAGCTGGTTAGGAATCCGTTCGGACGGAATTCATCTCATACCTATTCTAAAATAGGTAATGAGTCTCGTACGAGCATTGTATGAGTGAGCCATCCATATGTATGTAATGTTTGATGGTATGTTCTTTGATGTATTGATTGTTATGTGTGCTTCGTGGTTGGTTGCATGATGATAGTATGTGTGACTGTGTGTATGTGTGTATGGTAGAACTCGTGGAATATATGGATAGTGTATGCTTATGTGAAATGAATAAATGAATGAATTTGAAAGCTAATATAAGTATTAGATATTATAAAGCATGCTTGTTAAGTTGTATTGGTATGTATGTATATGTATAAGAACTTTGGAATTGTTTTTGGCATGAATATAAGAGAGGTGTACTACGGTATGTGTAAATGCATATGAATCCTGAATGTTAAACCATTGTAAGGTTATCTTGATTAAAGTAAGTTAAAGATAGTTTGTTTTGGTATGGAGGATAGTTTGAAATCGAACATAATGAAGTTTATTGGATTTACCGATTTGCTGACATTTCAAATATGGATATTTATGATAAAAATATATATGTATGACTTCATGTATCATGTGATTAAAGTGAACTTAATATTAAACAATATACTCGCTTGTATTCGAGTTTCGTTTTTCATGCCTTGAATGTTTTGGGTTATTAGATAGGCACATATATGTGTAAATAAATCTGATGATTTGTATATGTAATAGATATAGGATTAACTAAAAGTTGATAAAGCTGAATTCGTAACTGGGTAATGTTGGAAAGTTCTAAGTATGCTTGACTTTATGTTTTATTTGATGCATGAGCATGGTTACTTACTGAGTTTTTTTATAACTCACATCAAATCAGTTTGTAGTTTTGCAGGTTAGCTCTTGACATGACAACCACTTCAGTTTTGGATGTCATGCTCGAGACGCGGATCACCCAAGCGGCAGTCACCCTTACGAGTATTTTGGAGAAGTTTAGTAGTTTAAAAAGTTAAAATATTTGGTTAATATTTTATTTGTCATGCTGAGCACGTTGTTTGTAATATTGAGTAAATGTTTTGATTTCTTATGATGTGGTGAGCATAGCCCTTGAGTGTTGATAGATGATGTGGGCATGGAGCTATTAGGATATGATTTGATGTGTTTTTGTGTGGACCTGAGGTCCTTTTGATATGTGATGTTTATTTTAGGTTTGTTTTGATGCTGGACTGAGATCCAGGTTATCCAATTCTTAAGTTATATCATGCCGAATTTTCGATAAATTCAGAGGCTTGTGGAGATGGGTCAATCCTGTCTCCTGCCGGTAGCATCCTGCCTCTGACGGTGTGTTACATTTTTTAATTTAAAGAATGAAAAAATTATGTTGTAATCTTAACTTGAATTTATTCATATTTATATCTATATTTTATCATCTCTATTACAACAATAATTTTTTTAAATACATTATTTTTTTTTTTTTAAAAAAAATATTGTTCATGCATGAACAGTAAAAAATGTTCATTGTTCGTAATTTTTTATAATGATTAGATATTTTTTATAAAGACAAGTATATTTTTTATAAGGACATACACATTTTTTTTATAACAACAATTAAATTTTTGTAAGGACAATCATATTTTGACAAGGACATTCATATTTTTTTAAGGCCAATCACATTCTTATAAGGATAATCACATATTTCACTTTGTAAAATTCCTAATTTGGGAGAGATTTACTGATGAAAATTGTCCATATAAATATTAATTATATGTAAAGTTTTATAAATTGTGATTGAGATTCCGAATTAAAAAGATATAAATATTTAAAAAATACTATTTTTAAACACCCTTATTATGTCAAGATTATCTGATCTCATCTTCAGATTTATTCACACTACATCTTAAAGAAACAATTTTTTTTTTTAAGGTTCGGTTCATTGACAAAAAAAAATTATATTTAATTTAAAATATTAAACAGTTAGATAATGGTAATTTGTGAATTAACTTATTAATAGTTTTTCAAAAAAAAAAAAAAAAGACTTAATTGTTACTAATTGTCTTCTCAAACAAATACACAAGCACAAATAACAAAGACAGAGGATAGGTGTACTCATTTTAAAGAGAGACTGCCGCAGTCCCTTTTATAATTGTGTGACTAGAAAGATAAATATATATATAAATACAATAATGTATTGGGTCTAAACACGGTAAGATTTTAGGGTTAGCGTTAAAATATTCATATGATTGGATTTTAAATTTTCTCTCAAAGTTACTTTAAGAATCGTGGTTATGCTTCTTGATGTAAGCAAATTATGCTAATAAAATTAATCATAATTAATTTTAAACAAACATACAATCAATATTTATTTATTAATATAAATAGACTCAACCATGATAAAACATACATGAATATGTTTTTATTTTTTTGAAACTTTTCTTGAATTTTTTCCTCCTTTGATTTTTCTACGTAGTTGTACACTGAATGTTGCACCTCTAGTTGGTATACTAGATCCCTTTTATAAATAAATTGCTCGCACTTTGAGAACAAAAAAAAAATATTTTCTTTATTGGATGTTTGAAGTCTAGATTGAAGATTTAAAAATAATAATATTTCTCTGAAATAATCTTAGAATAAATTTGGAACAACACCAAGAGAGAGATAGTGAAATTCGACCAAGGGGAAGGAATACACCCTTGGCAGAAAATCATGCCCTTTAAATAGATTAGGAATCGCCTTGTTCGTATCCCAATACAATAAAGATAATACAATATCTCTGCAAATCAAATTTGGTCTCTTTAATATTCTTTCCCAAATTGAATTAAGAATCTAAACTAAATAAGACTTCCTTATTTAATCTAAATTAGGACTTAATTAATTATGGTGCTAGCCCACTAAATTAAGACCCAATAGATTAAATATTATTTTGACCCAATAATTAATTAACTATTAATTAATTAATTAATCTTAACTTACTAATTGAAATTATAT
The DNA here is from genome assembly GCA_019454045.1 of Zanthoxylum bungeanum. NCBI lineage: Eukaryota > Viridiplantae > Streptophyta > Magnoliopsida > Sapindales > Rutaceae > Zanthoxylum > Zanthoxylum bungeanum. The sequence continues at coordinate 1,141 of SKCR01011066.1, read as the reverse complement.
TTAATTATATTTAATTCATTTCATATAAATATCAAATATTTATTTAAATAATTAAATCTATATTTTATTTTATTTTACATTTCAAATTTATTAATCAAATTAATATTTCTGAAATATTTCGAATATCCTAATCTTATTAGGAAATCTAATTTTAGTTGAAAATCTAATTTTCAAATTAATTATCAAAATGATCACTTATTAACTTTTAATAAACATCATTGAACTTGTAAAGTAGACGAGAACTATATTTGTGCGACCATCTTAGGTTCATTATCGAGTAGCAGTGAGATGATATTAACTCTTTAATATTTCATCTATATGATATCCCACAGACCATTAGTAAACACCTAGCAGTATGTCATGACCCCTAGTCAATGAATGAAGTGGGAAAACATATAAATCTGTTAGAATACACTTCGAGCATGTCATCTTATTTTTTTTTCCGATATTTATTTTCCTTATCGAGTCTGGGATCATGATTAGGTCAAATCCTTACCATTCGATATATTTCAAAACTCGACCTTGTAGATTTGATATCTCTAAAGTATAGACTGCTTTGGCCAAAGACTTGTATCCAAATCTTTGAACTTCCTCGGAACATCTCTAGCTTTTATTACAAAAACTATCAGATCCATTCTTAAAACACATATGACTTTGTACGTTATTAGCTCAAGACCATCTAGAATTTATTCATAAGACGTGGCTAGTCGAATGATGATATACTAGTAAATCATGAGTACTATCGTACAAGTCAACATGCGATCTCATGTCAGAGGATATAACGACACTAATGTATTATTACGAAGATCAATGACCTTAGATAATATTACCATGTGATCTTATGCTTCTGTGGTCGAATTCGATATTTAATTCTACTAATGAAAATATTTATTGTTTGTATCTTTATGATATGAGACTCATCATCAATTCTATTAATATCAAATGTCAATCTAGGCGATACACAATAATATGGTCTAGTGATATATTATTATCATGTATAGTAATCACATTTTACCAAGAACTTAATTTGAGACTTATTCGTATAAATATCTTTGACTCTCATAATCACAAATGTCTTTTGGATTAACGATAAGAACTCTCCAGCTGAGTTGTTTTTCTCATTACTCGGTTGCTGTAGAGT
>SKCR01011065.1:0-22171 GCA_019454045.1 Zanthoxylum bungeanum | reverse complement strand
ATTAAAGACCCGAACCACCACAACCAAAGTTTACCGATTGTCTCAAGTACTAGCGATGCAAGTCTCAGGTTAAGCCCATATACACCGACCCTTTATGCGGCCTCCATAGACACGCAGACATACTACCAATGGGATTATCACGGGGTCTGTCCAGAGCGAAACTGTTTTCCTTACCATCGGTAAAACACAACCTCCTATCGCACTTGCATAAGTATCCAATACTTAAATATATGAGAACTATGTCGTTGTGCCATCACAACTCGCACAAGTGCATACTAGTCTATTCCGCATTATCGATGTCCGATCTCGATAACACTCCGACTAGGGATATTTAATGATTAAACCTTTTATATTGATATTGTCTCATATCATCTCAATACGGAACTAATCATCATAGACTTTTGCCATTAATTATTAAATAATTTTACAAAACGCCAAAAGGCAATTTCATTATCACATAGTTAATTTTGTACAATAATACAATATCATTTACAAAATAGTGACGCTATGGGTCATAATGTCTAACACAATCTCCCACTTGGCCTATAGCCAGTCACTCAAGCATCTAATACCTGAACTATGTATATGTCGTTCAAACACTTGCTGAAGACAGCCTTCGTCAGCGGATCTGTATGTTGTCATCTGATGCGACCTTCTCGACTTTTACATCGCCACGATGTATAATCTCCCGAATCAGATGGTAACGCCGAAGAACATGCTTGGATCATTGATGAGACCTTGGTTCCTTAGCTTGTGCTATAGTCCCGTTATTGTCACAATACAATGGCACGGGCTCAGCAGCTAACGGAACTACTCTTAATCCGATTAGGAATTTTCGGATCCAAACTGCCTCCTTTTCTTCTTCTGATGCAGCAATATACTCCGCTTCTGTTGTTGAATCGGCAACAGTATCTTGCTTGGAAGATTTCCAGCTCACTGCTCCGTTATTCAAACAAAAAATGTACCCTGATTACGACTTGAAGTCGTCCTTGTCGGTTTGGAAACTTGCATCGGTGTACCCAGACACCTCAAGTTCTCCACCTCCATAAATTAAGAAAGCATCCTTGGTTCGTCTAAAATACTTAAGGATATTCTTAACAGCCATCCAATGACCTTCACCTGGATCGGCCTGATAGCGACTGCATATGCTCAAAGCATATGACACATCAGGTCACGTACATATCATGGCATACATGATCGATCCGATTGCCGAGGCGAACGATATCTGACTCATGTTATCTCTCTCTTCTTTAGTCTTAGGACACATGTCCTTAGACAGAAGGATACCACGTGACATTGGCATCAATCCCTTCTTGGATTGATCCATGTTGAATCGCTTCAACACTTTGTCAATATATGTACTCTGGAGAGTCCAAGCAGCTTTCCTCATCTATCCCGGTAGATCTTTATTCCCAGAATAAAGGCTGCTTCTCTCAGATCTTTCATGGAGAATTTTAATGAAAGCCAAGCTTTCACCGACGTTAGCATGGGAAGTCATTGCCTATAAGCAATACGTCGTCGACATAAAGGACAATAAAAGTCAGTGCTCTCCACTAACCTTCTTGTATACACAAGGGTCATCATCGTTTTGTACGAAATCATATTCTTTTATGATCTCATCAAAACGCTGATTCCATGACCGTGATGCTTGCTTCAATCCATAAATGGATCGATTTAACTTACAAACCTTGTTTGCAAGTCTAGGTACGATAAAACATCAGGTTGTTGCATATAAACATCCTCCAAAAGGTTTTCCGTTAAGGAAAATTGTTTTAACGTCCATCTGCCATATCTCGTAATCGAAATATGCAGCTATTGCAAGCATTATCCGAATGGATTTAATCATGGCAATGGGTGAGAAAGTTTCGTCATAATCAATACCATATTGTTGACGATACCCCTTTGCTACAAGCCTAGTTTTGTACGTTTGCACGTTGCCATCCATGTCGGTCTTCTTCTTGAAGATCCATCTGCATCCAATAGGCTTTACGCCTTCTGGTGCATCAACCAGTGTCCAAACTTGGTTGGCATACATGGAATCCATCTCGGACTTCATGGCATCTTGCCATAAAGCGGAATCAATATTCTGTATTGCTTCCTCATACGTAGTCGGTTCATTATCCTCCATAAGATTAATATCTACATGAGGCGAGATCAGAAACCCATACCTCTCAGGTACCTTCCTGACTCTCTCCGACCTACACGGTCCTTGTGTATCTGAAGATTGTGGTATAGACTCATCCTGGATGGTCTGTTTATGTTCCGTCGTTGATTCATTGCCAGGAACAGTATCACTACAATTTTCATCGAGCTCCACTTTCCTCCCACTTACCATTGCATCCAGGAATTCCTTCTCAAGGAAAAATGCATGTAGAGCAACAAACACTTTGTTCTCTTGTGGGTGATAGAAGTAATATCATTTGGTTTCCTTAGGATATCCCACGAAAAGGCATTTATCTGATTTGGGTTCTAGTTGGTACCTTCCAAACGTTTAACATATGCCCAGCATCCCCAAATCTTCAGGAAAGAGAAACCTAGTTTCCTTCATGTCCATTTCTCATATGGAGTCTGTTCAACAGACTTTGACGGAACCTTATTCAAAATAAGTACCGCACTGGTTAATGCGTATCCCCAGAAGGATATTGGTAGCTCAGTCCGACTCATCATCGACCTTACCATGTCTAACAAGGTACGGTTTCTCCGTTCAAAACACCGTTTAATTGCGGTGTTCCAGGAGGAGTCCACTGTGAAAGAATACCATTTTCTTTCAAGTAATCTTGAACTCATAACTTAAGTATTCGCCACCACGGTCCGACCGCAATGTCTTAATACTCTTCCTGTTTGTTTTTCTACTTCGTGTCGAAACTCTTTGAATTTCTCAAAAGTTTCCTGCTTGGTTCTCATTAGATACACATAACCATAACGAGATGCATCATCCGTAAAGGTTACGAAGTAATGATATCCACCTCTAGCCTGACTAGACATGGGCCCACATACGTCGCTATGAACGAGGGCTAACCGTTCTGTGGCACGTTCACCTTTACCACTAAAAGTTGATTTAGGCATTTTGCCTAAAAGACAAGATTCGCATACATCATATGAATTAAGATCAAATCCGTCCAAGTACCCACTCTTCGAAAGTGTGGATATGCGAGTCTTGTTTATGTGTCCTAGACGACAATGCCACATGTAAGCTTCATCTTTTAGATTACTCTTTTTGAGCCTTTTGTTTGTTATTTTATGTTTAGGAGATTCATTTATATTCAAAATATAAAGGCCATTATTTGCTACAGCAGTGCAAATTTCTGCATCATTTTTATATAAATAACACCCAGTGTTTCTAAATACAAAAGTGTACCCATTCTGGGTTACAAAGATACAGATATGATATTCCTAGTCAAACTAGGTATATAATAACAGTTCAAGTTTAAGCATATGCCTTCATCCCCGAGGCAAGCCAAAACAAAAGTCCCTACAGCCAAAACAGCAACTGGAGTTCCGTTTCCGACTCGTAGATCAACCTCCCTTGAAGTCAGCATCCTGTTATCCTGCAGATCCTGCAAATCAGTACATATATGAGCAGCACAACCAGAATCAAAAATCCAATTTTTAAAACTAGAAGTAGTCATATTTATCTCAATAACAAACATACCAGAGGCTAGTGCCTTGCCTGCCTTGATATCCTCCCTTTGTCCCTTGCCCATTCGGCAGTCACGTTTCCAGTGACCCTTCTTGCCGCAGTTGAGGCAGACATCTTGAGATTTGTCCCTTGGCTTCCCAGAAGCTTTTGTCAACTTGCATTTACCCCTTTTCTTATGTTTCTTCTTCCTCACCCCTCCAGTAGCTTTGGGCCTAGCCTTTGGCCTCTGAGAGGTCGATGCAAAGTGCGCCTCGTGCTTGCCCCCTTTTTGGAGTTCTTTTTCAGACTCCTTCAAGATGGATAACAGCTCTCCAAGAGTGTCATCCGTATCCATCAACTTATAGTTGATTATGATTTGTTTCCAAGTATTAGGAAGTGACTGTAAGATCAAATCTATGGTCAGCTCAGCCTCCAAGACTATTCCCATATTGGCCAACTCATCAATATCGGCGATCATTTGAGCCCCGTGGGCCTCAACTGATGCGCCTTCAGTCATTCGGGCACGGAAGAGTTTCTTCACCAACTCGTACCTTTCCATCCGCTTGTTGGAGCGGTGGAGATCTCGCAGTCTAGCCATCATACTATAAGGATCCAAGTCCCTATTCTGGCGACGAAAGTGCTGAGTCATCGAAGCTAACATAATAGCCTGAGCTGTGTCACAATCATTGCTGTGAGTTTTCCATAACTCCAGCTCAAGTGGGTCAGTGGGCTTAGGCGGGAGAGGTGTTTGTACAGTGTACAGCATCCTCTCAGCCCCAAGGACTATCCTCAGGTTCATTTCCCAATCAGCAAAGTTTGTGCCCCTAAAGACATTGTCACCCATGATGATGTCTCGGACATTTACCTTGTTTGCCATCTCAACTACGATAGTCCAACTATCTAGTTAACGATAAAATGGGTACAGTCAAACTGTTACAAGAAAAAATAACAATGAATTAGTCCAACTAATTTTAATTAATTAAACGAAATAATTTTGAAAGACGCGTAAGGCTAAGTATCTGAATGAAATTGCAAATTCAATACTAGCCTCCCACTATTTTTATCAAGTCTCTAACCCTCAGTTGAGAACTCGGGAAATCCTATTTCCTAGTGGGCTAGGATCCCGTTAAATAACACACAACCTTGACTTTAGCCAACAAGCTGTATGTTATTTAACTAGGTAGATCTCAAAGATCAATTGGATCCCATCCAATTCCTAGATCCGGTTAGGTGGACATCCAAGTCCAAAACATATGTATATTTAATTATGTCAATGTATCTAATACATTTTCCTAACCATATCCTCCAAACCATCTAGGCCTTGGCTTTGGCACAACAAACCTAATGATTCCGGTTAAGCGGGACCCATTGACAAGGAAAGTTTCGTAATCAATGTCGTTGGACAAGAAGTGATCTTGACTTTGGCCAACAAATCACAACTTGGACAAGACACCGATGTGGAACAAAACTCTCATGATTCAAGTACATCCTCAATTGACAAAGGTCTTGACTTTGGCCAACAAACCAATGCCAATTTTGGATCTTGAACAAGAATCATTCAATGGATGGATAAATGCTTAATATAATTGAGGGATTTTGCGTAATTGGCAACCAATTTATTATCTTTGTTAGGTCTCATCATCATACACCCTTAAGCATGCTTCTAAAACATCATAAAGTGCATAAAGTAAATTAATAGTGATATACGGATGGATATATAAAACAACTTGTTCCTAGAACAAATCACTCCCTTTCCACTCCCCGCTAGCAATATTCTACTTCTACCCAATTACATAATACAATAAGAGAAACCTCATTTACATTGAGGGGAATTAGGTGAGAAGAGAATACAAAGAGATAAAAGAGATAAGGCTGGACACGCAGGTCCAATTTATAAATTCTAAATTTACAATAATTTATAAAATTACCCTTTCCCTTCTATATCCATCCGCTATACACTATTCATTCATCACATACATGTATATTCATTCAAGACATGCTATACAACCAATCTAATCCAATTAATTAGTCTTTGTTTAAGTGATCATCCAATGTTCAAACAATGGTTTGATTTTGCGCGAGTCCAACTCGTTTGAGAATAAGTACATAAGGTACGAATTCACGAATTATATCGAACTACCCGTTAAATCCAATTTAAGTCGTATTCAATACTAATTCAATTTATTTAATTCCAAATTAAATGTTTACACTTTTAATGTGCTTTTAAAGATTAGATTCTAAATCTTATCAAATTGAGCCTCCAAGCCCAACTAACATCCAATGTGTGTTTAATTAAAGTCCGATGGGCTTTCAATTGATTTATCAAGGCTTGGGCTTTGGTCAATGTGGGTCAAACCCAATTACCAAGCCCAAATAAGGAATCACCCTTAAGTGCCATAAAATCAATTTCAAGCCCATAAGGCCCAATTAAACATAAAAGCCCATTAATTAAATTTTAATATTCCAAATTTTAAAATTCAATTATTAAAGTGTAATTGCATGATTAATTCATTAAACCAAATATTTCAAAAACATCAATTTAATTTATTAATCATCAATTGTTCAAAACACTTGTCTAACATTTATTTGAACAAAAAATAAAGTCCTTTAACATGTCATGTTGTATTCGGCCAAGAGGGATTTTTGCGGTTCGATTTGTTTTTCAATCCAATTGAATCACTAATCTATATCCCGCATTGATTTTAAGTCATCTAATGAACTTGAAAGCAAAAAATCCAATTAAGTGAAAGGATCTCCATTGTCGGTCAATCAACAATTTTGGTTAAAAATTCATCCAATGCATTTTTCTCAAAATTGATCATGTAATACATCATATTACATACATTTAAGCATACTTAAATCATCTAATGAACTTGTGCATGCAAAATACCAAACCAGTAAAATGACCTACACATTCGGCCAAGGCATCAATTTTTGGGAAAAAATTATCCAATGCATTTTTCTCAAAATTGATCATGTATAATATCATATTACATACATTTAAGCATACTCAAATCATCTAATGAACTTGTGCATGCAAAATACCAAACCAGTAAAATGACCTACACATTCGGCCAAGGCATCAATTTTGGGGAAAAATTATCCAATGCATTTTTCTCAAAATTGATCATGTATAATATCATATTACAAACATTTAAGCATACTCAAATCATCTAATGAACTTGTGCATGCAAAAAAATTCAACTCAGTGGAAGTACCTCACATTCGGCTAAGGCAACATTTTGGGGAAAAATCATCCAATGCATTTTTCTCAAAATTGATCATGTATTATATCATATATCATACATATAATCATGCTTAAGTCATCAAATAAACTTGTGCATGAAAAATTCCAAACCAATGGAAGCACCTCCACATTCGTCCAAGACAACCACTTTGGGGAAAAATCATCCAATGCATTTTTCTTAAAATTGATCATGTAATATATCATATAACATACATATAAGCATACTTTAGCATCCAATTTCACAAGAACATGCTTAAACATGGCTCCATGATACCATTGTTGGTTTCTATAATTAGTCCCAAAGAAAGATTAAGCCTCATACTTACTAAGCTTTGTGACGAAAATGGTGAAGACAATCCTTGAGTCTTCAAGGTGGAAGTTTCGGCCAAGATGAAGAGGAAGATAAGCTTCAAGTCTTCAAGTGTTCCAAGCTCCAAGGTTGTTTCTCTATCACCTCTTTTGATCCTTCAATGTGCTAGCAAAATGGAGAAATGAAAATGATTTTTCTGCCTTTGGTTTGAAGCTCACGGCGTGAGCAAAGGAGAAGGAGAAGAGTGTTCCACTTTTCAATTTTCTTTCTCCTTTTGTGTCCAAAACCGTGAGAGACCAAATGAAAAGCAATGATAAGATATCAAATACCAAAATGAATTTTTAATTAAAAAACCCTTCAAAAACCGTGAAAGGTTTTCCCTCCAAAGGAAAATTCATCATATGCCATCATTATCTCACATTGAGAATATAGACAATGTATCATCCCATAAAGGTGACTAGATACATCCATCATCTATTCGTGTCAAGTAATGAGATATCGCGATGTAATTTGCGGATTCCACCCGTTTCAAAATACGAATGTGTCCGCAAACACTTTCGGGCCCAAATTCGCTAGTTCCGAATTAACGAATTTCCGTCGCGACGAGAATTAAATAATTACGCCTAGCGGAATTATTATTCAGATCTCTAACGAATTAATTCCAAATTAATTCGTTTGCCCGAATTAAAATTCGATTTTAATTCCGCGTCGAAATCTAATTTCGTTTAATAATATATCGAATATATTATTTTATCGATTAATTCCAAATTAATCGATCTCTCTCTCTCTCATAATAAGGCATTTTATCCAAAATAAAGTTTCTCCGTAATTAATCCAAGATTAATAAAGTTCGAATCAAACATCATAGGTGAATCTTCAGGAAGCGACCCAAGAGATCTCCGGATATGTTGGCAGTAAATACGGTCGTTGGATAATCCAAACACGTACGTACATCGTACTAAGTTTTTACCGATTTACAAGACAAGGTTGGCTTCTAGCAAAGCGCCATGCCTACCCAATTCTCCAGAAATATTCTTACTGGAATATTATATCTTTATCAAGCGTAGTATACCGTAGTATCGCATACATCGATCCAGTATCGGACGATCACATGTTAGGCCTGGGGCTGGAAATGTGTCTGCCCCGTACGAAACATATATCGGATATCAAACAACTAGTCTCTTTAAATCGGACAATCCTGACCTGGTCATATTGTCCCGACGGTTGCAACATTTTATAGAGTACTAGTTCTGTATCCTGCGTGATCATCATCTCCATATGTCTGAAGTGATACTTCCATCTTGACATCACATCCAGTACACTACGATTCTTGATAAACCCAGAAGAGGCGTACACAGAATCGGTTAAAGCCCCGAACCACCACAACCAAAGTTTACCGATTGTCGCAAGTACTAGCGATGCAAGTCTCAGGTTAAGACCGTATACACCTACCCTGATGCGGCCTCCCATAGACACGCAGACATACTACCAATGGGATTCCGCGGGGTCTGTCCAGAGCGAAGCTGTTTTCCGTACCATCGGTAAAACACAACCTCCTATCGCACTTGCATAAGTATCCAATACTTAAATATATGAGAACTATGCCGTTGTGCCATCACAACTCGCACAAGTGCAATACTAGTTTATTCCGCATTATCGATGTCCGATCTCGATAACACTCCGACTATGGATATTTAATGATTAAACCTTTTATATTGATACTGTCTCATATCATCTCAATACGGAACTAATCATATGGACTTTTGCCATTAATTTATTAAATAATTTTACAAAATGGTAAAAGGCAATTTCATTATCACATAGTTAATTTTGTACAATAATACAATATCATTTACAAAATAGTGACGCTATGGGTCATAATGTCTAACACTTGAATGGTAATCTTGTTGAGTATATCTATATGGTACAATCAGAGGGGTTTATAGCCCAAGGTCAAGAGCAAAAGGTTTGTAAGCTTCAAAGGTCCATTTATGGACTCAAGCAAACATCTCGCTCTTTGAACATAAGATTTGATACCACGATCGAGTCTTATGACTTTGAGCTGAATGTTGATGAGCCTTGTGTATACAAGCACGTTATTGACAGGAATGTGGTTTTTCTTGTTTTATACATCGATGATATTTTACTCATTAGGAAAGATGTTAAGATATTATCGGACGTGAAAACCTAGCTAGCTAACCAATTCCAAATGAATGATTTGGGAGAGGCTAGCTATGTTCTTGGGATCCAGATAATTCAGGAGCACAAGAAACGACTCTTAGTTATGTCTCAGGCATCATACATCGACAAGATCATTGTACGATTTGGGATACAGATTTCCAAGAAAGGTAATTTTACCTTATCGACATGGAATTAACTTGTCAAAGGAACAGTCTCCTAAGAAACCTCAAGAAGTTAAGGAAATGAGACATATCATATATGCCTCAACAGTTGGTAGTCTCATGTATGTTATATTATGCACGAGACCGGACATCTATTTTGTAGTGGGAGTAGTCAGTAGGTTTCAATCTAACCCAGTATTGGATCATTGGGTGGCTGTGAAACATATTCTCAAGTATCTTAAGAGAACGAGAGATTATATACTTGTCTATTCCGGTGAAGATATGATCCTTAGAGGATATACAGACTGTGATTTTCAGACGGATGTTGATTTTAGGAAATTAACATCTGGATCAATGTTTACCCTAGGTGGTGGGGCTATAGTATGGCAGAGTATAAAACAATCTTATATTATTGACCCTACCATGGAGGCTGAGTATGTAGCAGCTTACGAAGCAGCTAAGGAAGCAGTATGGCTCCGTAATTTCTTGGGAGATTTGGAAGTCGTTCCAGATATGGATAAACCAATCATAATTTATCACGATAATAGTGGTACATTGGCAAATTCAAAGGAACCAATAAGTCACAATAGGGGAAAGCATATAGAGAGGAAATATCATCTCATCGGGGAGATAGTACAGAGAGGAGATGTTTCTGTCACAAAGATTGCATATTTAGAAAACCTGGCTTATCCGTTTACAAAGACCTTGTCGACTAAAGTGTTTGAAGGTCACCAAGATGGTCTATGATTACGTGACATGTCCTATTTGTTCTAGTGCAAGTGGGAGATTGTTGGGATATATGCCCTAGAGCATCATATAATGTAAACGGTATTATGTTTTATGAAATAAAATGATGCATTGTTCATTTATCAAAGTGTTTGTTTAATGTCGCATATTGTATATTATCATGTTTACCCTAGATTACTCATGTGCCTTCAGTCATAGTGTATGAGTGTCATACACATGAGGATTTAAGTCTGAAGTTAGTAATCTAAAATGGTCCATAGAGAGCAAACAAAACTAGTATTTTGTTTGTGGTTTATCTATAGCTGCGGTCCACTCTATAATTATATGGCGACCTTGATCTGGGAACATTCATTTGGAGACATGAGAATTGAGGCACCTGTTATGATGTGATCATATAGGACTAGACCCACATAGAAATGAGTTTCTTAAAATTTACGTTAAATAAAGAAATTCATTTCAATCTACCAGATGGTCAAATATGGATTAAACTTAATCCTTAGTGTACTACGAACTTCTGCTCGGTAGGCTATGTCCTTTTATTTACAATGGTGAGGTTGGTGTAGAATTCCCGACCAATAACTACGTACTTTAGGGATGTGGTTTGGTGTGTAGCTGGGGACGTTTTACATAGACATGAAGTTCACTCCTTCTTGCGAGAAGTATATGAGTATCTTCCATAAGGGTTGATTCGGTACTTGAATGGTTAAAGCGCTCGAGTCTTTCTATTGCGAATAAAAAGATTAAAATTCATAATGATTAAGAATAATTCGTTCATTAGAGAATCAATGGTACTTAAGGTACAAATAATTAGAGGGGTATAACCGACATTATAACTCGGCTCTAATTACTAGATACTTGTGAAGGGTTAATTCATATGTAATGGCTATATCGATGGAAACCGATGTGGTTCGACTTAATTATCTATCTGCGACAACAATAGTGAAACTTCGGGTTTTTAGTAGAATAACCTCGAGTTAATAATTTGGAATATTTAATTAAGAGCTTAATTAATATTCTAGGAATATAGGAGCTTGGAATCGTAGGTCCATTTGGTCCCTGTGCTAACTCGATATACTATAGCAGATTAAATATAATTGGATAGTCCAATTATATACTCACATATGAAAATATTATTAATATGATTAATAATATTATTTTGTCACACTTGAAACAATGTATTAAAATTTAATATCTGGTTTTAATAATTACATGATAATTATTAAATATATGAAATTAAATTATATGTGATATAATTTAATAAGGTCAAATTTGGAATTTCCAAATTTTGGGTTTTGAAAACCCTTGGTTTTATTTTGGATGTTACACCTTTTTGAAAGGTAATAACACATTTACTTTTGTAACATCTTTTGATTTTGGTAATTAAATATTGTTGTTACAAAATTTTTAGAAAAAACCTAGCAAGGCTGAATTTCATCCCATTCGGAAAGGGAAGAGTTTTTTTTTTTTATTTTGTAAACTACTAACCCTAGGTATAAAAAAAATATGATTTTCTTTTTATCTAAGCCTTTCATTCTAACCCTAGCATCCATCTTATTGTTCTTGGAATTCTCTCAAGTGTTGAGAAAAAGAAAAAGAACAATAAAAACAAAAAACAAAAAATACATAGTGTGACTTTTAATTTCTAAATAGTTTAGAGATTTATTTGTGAGGATAGCGCACCCTATTTTCTGTTGGTAACGAGACATAGCACGTAAGGATAATTGGTGTCGAACAAAAATTCATTATCTTCTTCATCTAATACATCACACAACAACGAGCAATTTTCTGCTCACTGCCGCACACAAAAAGTTTATAACGGGGCTCTGATTGATTTCCTTTTAATCCAGACATTTTAGGGAACTTTAAGAGATGTTTTGGGGCTGTGTTGGATTGTTTTTTACTGAAAAATCATTACTAAAACATAGCACAAAATGATTCATACAGGGATGAATTGGGCAGCGAATTTGGCGCATTTCGAGTCCAAAACAGTCCAGTTTTTGTGTCACTGTTCGAGAGCTGTTCGGGCCTGTTTTGGGGCTGAAATTTTTTCCAAAATAGAAGGACAAATTGAGTCTTGGTGTTGGTAACATTCAGACATTCAAAGAGATGGGTAGAAAAAATTTTGAACTCCGATCCGGGTGCCTAACGTGTTTTCGCTGCACTAGAAAGGTAGTTCCTACAATTGGCATCGAAAGAAAAAGTTAAAAAGTGTTCTTAACCTATCTATTATGATTTAAAGTTACTATTTTTATACATTTATATGAGTTATAAATATTGGTATGCATGTTTAGATTAGTAGGCATAAAATAATTTTCATAAGATGAATGTTTATTGTTTTCATGTGATGAATGGATTTTGCATTGGTCATAAATTTTTTTGGCTCTTATTTTTGTGTTGGTTTTGGTTTTGAGATATAAGGCCATAAATCCATTGTTTACAAATGTTTTAATTTAATTTTTCAATGTAAAAATTTCAGTTGTTGTAATTTGGAGCACCGAAGTCACAAAAGGAGCCAACACCACCTTGGAGCGAGATTTAAAGACCAAGGGATGCCTTGGGATATTTTTGTACTAATTATATTAATATAGGAAAAATTACGAGTCTGGTTAATGCAAAATAATTTTTTTTTGTTTTATGTATGTTTAATTCGAAATGTTTGAATAACATGTTAGCTTAGTGTCCCTACTCTTGCATTTCACATGCCATAACATGTTTTTGGATGTATATATATTCTAGACATGAAATGTGAATTTATGTGATTTAAAATGTTAAATTGGAATATGATATGCATGGAAGTACGTTCCTAACGTGTTTCCGCTGCTGTAGGACACATAAATTGGCGACGCTGTTCCAGGCTCGCGGCCCGGTTGGGAGTACGGAGTAGCCCGCGGGGGACTAAACCGGAGAATAAAGGAGTCGCAACCCAGCGTGAACTGTAAAAATAATTTAAGGCCGCACTCTCCCCTCGCAAGGGAAGACCTCAAACCGTTGGGTTCAGAATGGTCCCTTACTTATGCCACTTGTAATGAAAGGATTTCTGCAATAATCTAACCGAGTCTATGCAACATATATATGCTAGGATAAACTACATCTAAGTTTACGTACATGAAAACAAAACCTATATCTAAGTTTGCATGCATAAACGTAAGTCGGAATAATGGCAAACAAACAATCTCATGACTACGTTAAATTAATACATGAGGAAACATAAATAAATCAGGCATAAAAAATCATATTAAACAACTAAATCATGCACAAAAGAAAATAACATACTAAACGACTAAATCATACATAAAAGAAAATAACATACTACACGACTAAATCATGTATAAAAGAAAATAACATACTAAACAACTAAATCATGAATAAACATAAGATTGGACAAAACGAAATATGTTTGTTTCTCAAGCGGTACGTGGCGTTGTATCCCAAGTACAGACCGCATTACCATCCATTCGGATTCGGCTACGGAATTTATGTCTGGGTTTCCATCCGATATACCGCAAGAGAAAACACATATTCCATTCATCCGAAGGTCATAGTATACACTAACCAACAATACTCATGCGAAGTAAAATAAAAAATAAATGAGAATAAGTCAAAAGGGCGCCCTCAGGTCTAACCTTTTATATCGCCTCTTGGAAGTGCGTTACAAGGCCGCCAGAAGGGTTAACGCTCCGCAACTCCTCCGGTTCATTGGTTCAAAGTTTTCCTTCGCTGTTTTGGGCTACTATTTGTTTTGCTGTTTTCGCTGCTGTTTTTGGTGATTTATGGACTGTTTTAAAGTGTAGTTTTTTTGGGATGAAGGGGGATTTTAGAGTGCAGTTTTTTGTGAATTAAGAGGTGTTTTCAAGTACAGTTTTTTATGGTTTAAGGGTGCAGTTTGGGGGCTATTTTACAGTGAATATGGGCTGTTCGGGGGCTCTTTTGTGCATGAATGGAGGGTTGTTCAGGGGCTGTTTTGTGTGAGTGTGGAGGCTGGTTTCAGGGGTGATTTGCGTGACTTCAGGGGCAATTCGCTGGTTGTTTACTGGTTGCAGTTTGGCAGCAATGGAGAGGGATTTTGGAGTGCTTGGGCATCAATGAGCTACGGTAGTGAAGGGTTGGTTTATGCTTTTTTTTATAGGCAAGAGTTGAGGTTATCCTTATGCGAATAGGGAAGGAATATTGTGTAATTACGAGGGGTATCTCTAATTAGTATGTCATAAGGAAAAACCTATTTATTTTAGGAAGGTAATTGGTGGGATTTGATTTGATTTTATTTAGTTTAGGCATGTGATTTAATTTAATAAGGAAGGTGATTGATGAGATTTGATTTGATTCATTTAATTTGGGAAGGTGATTTGGTTTGATTTCAACATGTGTTTAATGTGTGGATTTATTATTTTGGAAGGCTTTAGGCGTGAGTTAAGGGGTATTGGGCATGGATTTGGTTCATTTTAGTGGGCTTGGTGTGTGGCTTGCTGGTGTGTGGGCTTGGTGTTGCTTGTGGGGGGTTTTGGGCCAAGGCTAACAGTTAAAACAGAGGTTCAACGAGCAAACCCAAAGCTAAGCAAACGAATTAAATCCAACAAGGTATTGATTCTTGAATTTTCCCTTCCGATGTCCGGTTCCCCCGGCTTCCGCAAATTAAAGGGTAGTGCCTCCACACGAGGCTCATCATCGGGACTTATATGCAAAAATGCAGTGCCTACAGCATCGCTATGAAATTTGTTCCTACAATATAACAGAGACTACTCCCACTACTTTTGTGGAGAAAAGAAGACTTAGGTAAACCTTTTACCTCGTAAACATCTCATTATTACTTTAATAATGATAATGTCGTTAGGATATACAACAACAGAAAGAAATTTGTACACTCCTACTAACCCTACTATCACGTATGTATTCTCTATGCTTTGGTACCTTCGAGGCATAAGAACTTTTTTATGCCCTAAGGTATGTGCCAATGAGTGATAATGCATGACTGACTGTCAGATGGATTTCCTATTGAAGATTCCCCATAGGGAGGGTGGAGCGAACTCTCTTAAATACCCAAGCCTCTTAGGCTCTTATCGCCTTGGTGATAGGAATAACCAATAGGTCCTCCAAATTAGTCCATCATGGTGAGCTTCGGGTAAATGATCATCTAGGTTCCTTCACAGCTTTTTCTCTCAGCTATAGAAAGGTAGTGAATGAAGGAAGACACCAAACCATTACCTAGCTTTAATAATGCCTTTGATTAAACCCCTTCAACCCACTATAGACACTGTTAACTAAAGCACAAATCACAAACATTACAAGACATTATTTCGGGGCCGATTCTCTATCTCTATTGGAGTTGCCAGACTGTAGGACACATAAATCGGCGACGTAATCCAGGCTCGCGGCCCGGTTGGGAGTACGGAGTAGCCCGCGGGGGACTAAACCGGAGAATAAAAGAGTCGCCACCCAACGTGAACTGGAAAATTGATTTAAGGCCACACTCACCCCTCGCAAGGGAAGACCTCAAACCGTTGGGTTCGGAATGGTCCCTTACTTATGCCACTTGTAATGAAAGGATTTGTGCAATAATCTAACCGAGTCTACGCAACATACATACGCAAGGATAAACTACATCTAAGTTTACGTACATGAAAACAAAACCTATATCTATGTTTGCATGCATAAAAGTAAGTCAGAATAATGGCAAGCAAACAATCTCATGAATACGTTAAATTAATACATGCGGAAACATAAATAAATAATGCATAAAAAATCATATTAAACAACTAAATCATGCACAAAAGAAAATAACATACTAAACGAATAAATCATGCATAAAAGAAAATAACATACTACACGACTAAATCATGCATAAAAGAAAATAACATATTAAACGACTAAATCATGAATAAACATAAGATTGGACGAAATGAAATATGTGTGTTGCTCAAGCGGTGCGTGGCGTTGTATCCCAAGTACAGACCGCATTACCGTCCATTCGAATTCAGCTACGGAATTTATGTCTGGGTTTCCATCTGATATACCGCAAGAGAGAACACATATTCCAATCATCTGAATGTCATAGCATACACTAAACAACAATACTCATGCGAAGTAAAATAAAAAATAAATGAGAATAAGTAAAAAGGGTGCCCTCAAGTCTAACCTTTTATGTCCTCTCTTGGAAGTGCGTAACACTGCCGTCAGAAGGGTTAACGCTCCGCAACTCCTCCGGTTCACTAGTTCAACATTTTCCTTCGCTGTTTCGCTATTTTGGGCTGCTGTTTTCTCTATTTTTGCTACTGTTTTCGCTGCTATTTTTGGTGATTTATGGACTGTTTTAAAGTGCAGTTTTTTTGTGATGAAGGGGGATTTTAGAGTGTAGTTTTTTGTGATTTAAGAGGTGTTTTGAAGTGCAGTTTTTAGCGGATTAAGTGTGCAGTTATGGGGCTGTTTTGCGGTGAATAGGGGGCTGTTCGGGGGCCGTTTTGTGCATAAATCTGCTGCTCTTTCAGGGGCTTTTTGGGCGTGAATGGGCTGCTGTTTCAGGGGATGTTTGGGCGTGAATGGGCTGCTGTTCATGGGCTGTTTGTGCGTGAATGAAGGGCTGTTCGGGGGCTATTTTGTGTGAGTGAGGAGGCTGGTTTCAGGGGTGATTTGCATGACTTCAGGGGCAGTTCGCTGGTTGTTTGCTGGTTGCAGTTTGGCAGCAATGGAGAGGGATTTTGGAGTGCTTGGGCGTCAATGAGCTACGGGAGTGAAGAGTTGGTTTATGATTCTTTTTATAGGCAAGGGTTAGGGTTATCCTTATGCGAATAAGGAAGGAATATTGTGTAATTATGGGGGTATCTCAAATTAGTATGTCATAAGGAAAAACCTATTTATTTTAGGAAGGTAATTGGTGGGATTTGATTTGATTTTATTTAGTTTAGGCATGTGATTTAATTTAATTAGGAAGGTGATTGATGAGATTTGATTTAATTCTTTTAATTTCGGAAGGTGATTTGGTTTTATTTCATCATGTGTTTAATGTGTGGATTTGTTATTTTGGAAGGCTTTAGGCATGAATTAAGGGGTCTTGGGCGTGGATTTGGTTCATTTTGGTGGGCCTGGTGTGTGGCTTGGTGGTGTGTGGGCTTGGTGTGTGGCTTATGGGGGGTTTTAAGCCAAGGCTAATAGTTAAAACGGAGGTTCAACGAGCAAACCCAAAGCTAAGCAAACAAATTAAATCCAACAAGGTATTGATTCTTGAATTTTCTCTTCCGACGTCCGTTTCCCATGGCTTTCGCAACTTAATGGGTAGTGCCACCGCACGAGGCTCATCATCGGGACTTATATGCAAAAATACAGTGCCTACAACAGCGCTAGGAATATTGTTCCTACAAATATAACAGAGACTACTCCCACTACTTTCGTGTAGAAAAGAAGACTTAGGTAAACCTTTTACCTCGTAAACATCTCATTATTACTTTAATAATGATAATGTCGTTAGGATACAACAACAGAAAGAAATTTGTACACTCCTACTAACCCTACTATCACGTATGTATTCTCTATGCTTTGGTACCTTCGAGGCACAAGAACTTTTAGTTATATAACCATTATACAAAAGAAAGATTCAAATCTCAAACTTTTCAAGATTCAAATTTTCTACTTATACATATTATATATATATATATATATATATATCTATATATATATATATATAACTGTAGAAAATAATGGAACCTTAATTAAAATGATGAATTAATGTTACTGGAGCATATCCCAAAAAGTATAAAACTAATTCGATAACACTCAATATCAAACGAATTAAATCATATAAGATTCGATTCCTCACAATAACCAATTCCATCACGATGGAATCGTAGAAGAATAATATTCAATAAGAATCATATTCATTGAATAAACTTAGAACTAATTGCCATAAATTCATATGTTTGATCATATCAACCAATCAAAATATTCTATCGGTGTTTCATCAGAAACATGTAACTAAGTCATGACAACGCATTCACTAAGTTACGAAGTAAATAAATCAGCCTTAAGCAATTTACAATTCATTAAACTACATACATCTAATGTATCAATTTAATAAATTTTATGGTCCAATGACAATCATTGGTTAAATGAGATTTAATCACATTCCTGAATACATTATTCATTAAATGGATAAAGATATGTGGTGTGATCTTGTATCAGACCATCATTTACCAAACGAAATATGAATCTAATGCTCTAGTGATAAAATCTCATAAAGCATTCTTCTAAGTTATTTACTTAGCCAAATATTTTTCTTAATGTTTATCTCTTCATCAATGACACTACTAGTCATATAAAAATATGTAACAACTGTTTATAAAGAAATAGTAACTATCCAATAGTCACAAGTTTTGATATCAAATATCAAAATAATTATTAAACGATATTTTAAATAACTAGACGGGAGATCGGGTATCCAATACCTATTGTTTTCATATTGTGAGAATCGATATTCTCTGCAAATAACTATACACATCTGATTTCTTTAACTTTATAATTTGCCTTCAACTATTCACAATAATTGCAAATAATTGATTAGCAAATAATATCGAACATGTGACCTCTAAAGGTTAATAAAGCCATGAAACATCATTATTAGATGAACAAATACCCAATGGGGTTTTCTTAATGCTAGGGAAGAATCTCGAGACTTGAACCAATTCATGTCAATCTTGACTGCATAAGAAACTATTCTTTCTAAAGAATAATTATATCCTTAAAAGATATATATTTAGATTACCTATCGTGACTTAGTAACTAAGTCACTAACCATCTTGATTTTTCAAGAAAATCGAAACAATAGTTCCCGATGGTTTAGACTAATCTAACAATATCCAAGCCTACTCTAAATCTAGAATATATTCTAAAATATGCATGTAGTGGACTAAAAGTTTAATTCTATTAACACAATAGAATGAGGAAACATAAGTGGTAATTTTCATAATATTACACACTGCCTTAGTTATGAATTATTAACCCAGCAGTGCCTCCCACTACTTTATGTAATACCGTAATCCCCAACGAAAAATAAGAATTCAATAATTAAATCAAATTCCATAATGGGAAGTGGACCCTATGAATATATTTCGACTCACAGCTTTGGCACGTTCTCGCCTAGGTATATTCAATAATTAAATATCACAATCATGTAGAAATATAAAATTAGATTAAATATCATATATCAAGCATGAAAAATGTTATGGATGTAGGATCAGACACGCTCTGATACCATTTTGTTTGGGTTAGGCGCAACAGAAGGCGCGGTTCCGACGCGATTCCGGCGAAACCGAATAAATTATTCAATATACCATATGAATAATTCATTCATATTTCACCTAAACATATTATATTTGTTATCAAAAAATGATATAAATAATTTGGAAAACATAACGAAACTTTTACAAAAACATTTTTCCGCAAAATGGCATAAAACAAGTTTTTGCCCAAACCGACCAACCAATAGACATGGGGCTTCCCAGGTCAGCCCCAATAGTACTTGGACAGTTCATGGGCTGCCCTAACATTTCACGGTCATTGCATACATATAATCCCTCTGTCACATGCTATCAATATTATATCGGGGATATAGATAGGAACGTCGAATCCCTTGGGTATAATATAGTCGACTTAGAAATTTACAATCTCTAAATAACACAAGAAACTATCTTCCGAAGTATACCACGGCCATGGATTTACTAGATCAAAAATACTTATGTGATATCTATACCATGTACACAAGACTGAAGGATTCTATCTGACACTCATAGGATATCATGAGCATGGGTCCACACCCAGCGAGTAGGAGAAGGTATAATCAATATAGATCGGTGACGTGACTGCCATCAAAGTGTTGAGGATGTCTCATATATCCACAGTGGTATCGCAAGTTGAAATACCACTATACTACTCGACTCGAGAAGATTCCTATTGTCATTAGTGTACCATCTATTAGGAAATCTTCAAATAGTCATTCAGTCTTATCAAAAAATACCTACACGTCTATACGAGTCTCCCCAGTCTCATGATTCATTGGGATAAACCATCGGACCAAGTCTCGATATACGACATATACTCGTCTCAGCAGATTTTACTAACCGATCCATGTTAGCAAATCTTGACCAGGAACCTTATTTGAGAATATACAACTTATAGTGACACTTCCCAATGTCAATTACAAATTACATTGTAACTATACACTATATCGTAAATCATGCGGTCTTTGTCTAATATATATATATCACTAAATCAGATTTAGTTTCAATCTAATCGTAATTTGATTGAATACGTATATAAAAACAAGAGGGGTAACCATATATAAGTAATATGATGGAAAAATGTATTGTTGGTATTCATGAACCGGACATAAATACGATCCGGATTGTCACTCCGAGCACCAACCCTAACACATATGGCACAACCCTCGATATCTTATATATAGGTCTTGCCTCAACCTTGTTTCCATCACAAATAGCCTTTATTCCCTTCCATTTCATCTTTGAAGATCTTCTAATGATTCCTCTCTCCTCATTTTCTTGCCCTAGCACCACTATTTCTCAGGGAATCTCTTGCCATCTAAAAATATATGCTGCCTCTTAGAATATCCAGCAGACGTTTAGTACATCCAACTGCTTCCATGGCTCAAACTTTGCTAGATCCTATCATGTCCCTTATCCGTAGGGTGTCAAATTGGTCACCACCAAACTTCGCTCAACTTTCTGCCTTTCGTTACCTTTATTACGTCAAGGTAGACTATGTTTTCTAGAACACCGCCTTAACATTCTAGGATGCTAAAAACCACGTCTTCTACTTCCATTATAATGAGTTATGTCAACTGTCTGGGGAGTTTGCTACTATTTTGGGTCATTAGTTTCCTCATTCCACTCCTCTTGCAATGCCTTGTCTGAGGACTTTGCTACTATTCTTGGTCTTTAACTGTTCGCTGACATTGTTGATTGGCAATCACTGGAATCATGAAAGTGATTTGATTTCCACTTTTTTTTTCAATCCTAGTGTAGGCACTATAAATAAGTGCCTAAATTCTTCACAAATAGGTATTGGCTGAAGATCTAAAATCCGAAATCTGAAGTCTGAGAGACAGAGCATTTGGAGGCTAGCACAAATATCCCAGCAAGAGAGAAAACAATGACAAGATCCCACAAGTTCCTTGTAATTTTCTCTTTTCGGTGAGTTATCCAACAACTATCTGATTTTTTTCAAAGGTGGTTTCCGACCCAACTAAACTTAAGGTATAACCTGAGGGCTCTATATTCTCTATTTCAATCGTGTTCTAAATTTTTATGTTTCTGGTCTTACGCAGTATCTCTAGTCGGACTTATCTCATGCACAATCTTTCAAAAATATTCGGCAAAATCTAGAGATCCGGATGGGCTTCTCGGAAGCAAGACCAAAGAATATGCACATATTATTCTATTATTCTTATGAACATGCTGGGTTAGTACTATTTTCATTATTTTGTTACTTATGTATCTGTTTTTGTCACGATCCAAAATCGGGGCCAATGACAACTGGGTAAATAAAAAAAAAATTTGATTCAAAGGCTAGTCAAATGGTCAGTAAAAAATGGTCAAAATGGACCAAACTTTAAAATTTAAAAACATGTCATGGGGACTTTAAAACAAACGAAAATATAAAATCATATGGAAAATATCCAAAACATTCCCAAAATTTAAATGTGAACACCTT
This sequence comes from Zanthoxylum bungeanum, assembly GCA_019454045.1. NCBI lineage: Eukaryota > Viridiplantae > Streptophyta > Magnoliopsida > Sapindales > Rutaceae > Zanthoxylum > Zanthoxylum bungeanum. The sequence goes on along the minus strand of SKCR01011065.1, from coordinate 197 downwards.
TCGTCAAATAGATAATTAAAATTCAAATAATGGTCTGACTATGTAATGCATCACCTAAACAACTACAAATTATGATAATTTCAAATACAAGCCAATTACCTCCACGAATGCACTAGCACCGCCGAAACGAAGAAAACTACTCAACATGATATGTACGCTCTTGAGGAATCAAACCTGTTCCTCGCTCTTCGAGACTC
>SKCR01011064.1:0-21998 GCA_019454045.1 Zanthoxylum bungeanum | reverse complement strand
GGAGCTGCGTTCTCATCTCAAAATTCTGTTTTTGGAGGCAGTGGACTGCATGCAGTAAGCTTACATGGCAGTGCGTTTTTTGGGTTCATTTGTCTTCAAATCGACTCTACCAACCAATGTAAGTATTCCGCTATCTTCGTGGTGTATTCACGCATTATTTCATGTCTTGTTTGATCATGGGACCTTAGAAAAAATCAACAAACAGTTCTGTGGCACGTTCACCTTTACCGCTAAAAGGTGATTTAGGCATTTTGCCTAAAAGACAAGATTCGCAGAAATCATATGAATTAGGATCAAATCCGTCCAAGTACCCACTCTTCGAAAGTGTGGATATGCGAGTCTTGTTAATGTGTCCTAGACGACAATGCCACATGTAAGCTTCATCTTTTAGATTACTCCTTTTGAGCCTTGCCCATTCGGCAGTCACGTTTCCAGTGACCCTTCTTGCCACAGTTGAGGCAGACATCTTGAGATTTGTTCCTTGGCTTCCCAGAAGCTTTTGTCGACTTGCCTTTACCCTTGTTCTTATGTTTCCTCTTCCTCACCCCTCCAGTTGCCTTAAGCCCAGCCTTTGGCCCCTGAGAGGTCGATGCATAGTGCGCCTCGCGCTTGCCCCCTTTTAGGAGTCTTTTTCAGACTCCTTCAAGACGGATAACAGCTCTCAAGAGAGTCATCCGTGTCCATCAACTTATAGTTGATTATAATTTGTTTCCAAGTATCGGGAAGCGATTGTAAGATCAAATCCACAGTCAGCTCAGCCTCCAAGACTATTCCCATATTGGCCAACTCATCAATATCGGCGATCATTTGAGCCCCGTGGGCCTCAACTGATGCGCCTTCAGTCATTCGGCGCGCGGAAGAGTTTCTTCACCAACTCATACCTTTCCATCCGCTTGTTGGAGCGGTGGAGATCTCGAAGTCTAGCCATCATATTATAAGGATCCAAGTCCCTATTCTGGCGACAAAGTGTTGAGTCATAGAAGCTAACATAATAGCCTGAGCTGTGTCACAATCATTGCTGTGAGTTTTCCATAACTCCAGCTCAAGTGGGTCAGTGGGCTTAGGCGGGAGAGGTGTTTGTATAGTATACAGCATCCTCTCAGCCCTAAGGACTATCCTTGTTAGACAGTAATGACCCATAGCGTCACTATTTTGTAAATGATATTGTATTATTGTACAAAATTAACTATGTAGTAATGAAATTGCCTTTTACCGTTTTGTAATTATTTACTTTGATATATAAATGGTAAAAGTCCATATGATTAATTCCGGATTGAGATGATATGAGACAGTATCAATCCATAAGTTTAATCATTAAATATCCCTAGTCATAGTATTATCGAGGTTGGACATCGATAATGCGGAATAGACTAGTACTGCACTTGTGCGAGTTGTGAGGGCACAACATCATAGTTCTTATATATTTGAGTATTGGATACTTATGCAAGTGCGGTAGGAGGTGGTGTTTACCGATGGTACGGAAAACAGCTTCGCTCTGGATAGACCCCGCGGAATCCCATTGGTAGTATGTCTGCGTGTCTATGGGAGTCCGCTTCAGGGTAGGTGCATATGGTCTTAACCTGAGACTTGCATCGCTAGTACTTGCGACAATCGGTAGACTTTAGTTTTGGTCGTCCAGGGCTTTAACAGGTTCTGTGTACACCTCTTCTAGGTTTATCGGAATCGTAGTGTATTGGGTGTGATGTCAAGACGGAAGTATCACTTCAGACATATGGAGATGATGATCGCGCAGGATACAGAACTAGTACTCTATAATGGTTGCAACCATCGGGATAATATGACAAGGTCAGGATTATCCGATTCAAATAGACTAGTTGCTTGATGTCCGATATGTATCGTACGGGGCAGACACATCTCCAGCCCCAGGCCTTACATGTGATCATCCGATACTGGATCAGTATACACTATACTACGGTATACTACGCCTGTTATAGATCTTATATTCCAATAAGAATATTTCTGGAGAATTGGGTAGGCATGGCGTTTTGCTAGAGGCTAACCTTGTCTTGTAAATCGGTAAAAACGTAGTACTTGGTACGTACGTGTTCGGATAATCTGACGGCCGTATTTACTGCCACATATCCAGAGATCTCTGGGTCGCTTCCCGAAGATTCACCAATGACGTATGATTCAAACTCGATTAATCTTGGATTAATTACGGAGAGACTTTATCTTGGATAAAGTACTATACATAGAGAGAGAACGATTAATTTGGAATAATCGTAAAATTATTATATTCGATATAATAATCGAAATTCGATTTCGACGCGAAATTAAAATAGATTTTAATTCGGGCAAAAGAGTTAATTTAGAATTAATTCGTTAGCGACGTAAATAATAATTTCGCTAGGCGCAATTATTTATTTAAATTCGATTTAATTAACGTCGCGACGAAAGTTCGGTATTTCGGAAATATCGAACCCGAACGCGTGAGTACGCGTGGGCCCACTTTCATTTTGGTTTTGTGGGGCCCACATGACACATGTCATTTTATGCATTATTTAATTGTTAATACATTGCATGGTGATAGTGTACAATACACTCAATGGTTTTGCATGGAGTTTGAGTGTTTGACACTCTAAGCCATTGCATGATTTGTGTCATAAGTTTATTATTAATTTAATAAATATTATGGCATAAATATAAATTGATTTTGAAATCAAAAATCATCATCCTTCTCTCTCACCTCTTGACCGAAACTGTGAAGTTTCACAGCCCTCTCCCTTTTCTGTTTTTGTTGCAAAAACTTGAAGAAAGTGTGTGTGTTTGGAACATTAAATCACATATAAGGCTAGCACCTTCAAGGGATCATACAAAGGTGTTATGGGAAACTAATTCTTGAGCTTGGAAGGATCAAAGAAAGCTTGGAGCTTCCCCACTCACCTTGGCCGAAACCTTCACTGCCAAAGGAGAAAATTTTATTTCATCAACGCATCCGTATTCCGATCTTTGTGAGTATGATTCCGCCATACTTCAATATTGTTCATTCATTATATATATTTGTTTGCTCTTTTGATCTTGGGACATGGATTAGAATTTCCAACACATTTCCCAATCAGCGAGAGTTTGTCCCCTTAAAGACATTGTCACCCATGATGATGTCTCGGACATTTACCTTGCTAGCCATCTCAACTACGATAGTCCAACTATCTAGTTAACGATAAAATGGGTACAGTCAAACTGTTACAAAAAAATAACAATGTATTAGTCCAACTAATTATAATAAATAGACGAAATAATTTTGAAGAACGCGTAATGCAAAGTATCTGAATGAAATTGCAAATTCACATACTAGCCTCCCACTATTTTCATCAAGTCTCTAACCCTCTGTTGAGAACTCGGGAAATCCTATTTCCTAGTGGGCTAGGATCCCGTTAAATAACACACAACCTTGACTTTGGCCAACAAGCTGTATGCTATTTAACTAGGTAGATCTCACAGATCAATTGGATCCAATCCAATTCCTAGATCCGGTTAGGTAGACATCCAAGTCCTAAACATATTGTGTATGCCAATGTATCTAATACATTTTCTAACCATATCCTCCGAATCATCTAGGCCTTGGCTTTGGCACAACAAACCTAATGATTCCAGTTAAGCGGGACCCATTGACAAGGATAGTTTCGTAATCAATGTCGTTGGACAAGAAGTGATCTTGACTTTGGCCAACAAATCACAACTTGGACAAGACACCGATGTGGAACAAAACTCTCATGATTCAAGTACATCCTAATTGACAAGGTCTTGACTTTGGCCAACAAACCAATGCCAATCGGATCTTGAACAAGAATCATTCATGGAAGGATAATCGCTTAATATAGATTGAGGGATTTTTGCGTAATTGGCAACCAATTTATTATCTTTGTTAGGTCTCATCAACATACACCCTTAAGCATGCTTCTAAAACATCATAAAGCGCGTAAAAGTAAATTAATAGTGATATACGGATGGATATTAACACAACTTGTTCCTAGAACAAATCAATCCCTTTCCTCTCCCCGCTAGCACTATTCTACTACTACCCAATTACATAATACAATAAGAGAAACCTCATTTGCATTGAGGGGAATTAGGTGAGAAGAGAATACAAAGAGATAAAAGAGATAAGGCTGGACACGCAGGTCCAATTTATAAATTCTAAATTTACAATAATTTCTAAAATTACCCTTTCCCTTCTAATATCCATCCGATATACACTATTCATTCATCACATACATATATATTCAAACAAGACATGCTTTTACAACCAATCTAATCCAATTAATTAGTCTTTGTTTAAATGATCATCCAATGTTCAAACAACGGTTTTGATTTTGCGCGAGTCCAACTCGTTTGAGAATAAGTACATAAGGTACGAATTTCCGAATTATATCGAACTACTTATTAAATCTAATTTAATTCGTATTCAATACTAATTCAATTATTTAATTCAAAATTAAATGTTTACACTTTTAATGTGCTTTAAAGACTTAGATTCTAAATCTAATCTAATTGGGTCTCAAAGCCCAACTAACATCCAATGTTTGTTTAATTAAAGTCCGATGGGCTTTCAATTGATTTATTAAGGCTTGGGCTCTGGTCAATGTGGGTCAAACCCAATTACCAAGCCCAATAAGGAATCACCCTTAAATGCCACAAAACCAATTTCAAGCCCATAAGGCCCAATTAAACTTTAAAGCCCATTATACTACATTTGGACTTAATGGAGTGATTTAGGCCCAAATTGGATCCAATCCTTTTGGCCCAAATCTACTTGACCCAACAAGCCATTATGCCCAAATATAATATTACAAGCCCAATTTAACAATTAAGCCCATTTATTTAATTTCAATATTCCAAATTTAAAAATAATTCAATTAAAACGGTAAAACCAAGATTAATACATTAAACCAAATATTTCAAAATACCAATTTAATTTATTAATCATCTTTTGTTCAAAACATATGTCCAACATTAATTTGAACAAAAATCAAGTCCATTTTCATGTCCATTAGTATTCGGCCAAGTGAGATTTTTGTGTCGATTTGTTTTTCAATCCGATTGAATCACTAATCTACGTCCCGTATACGTTTTAAGTCATCCAATGATCTTGTACACAAAAATTCCAACACATCCAATGTTCATACCCATTCGGCCAAGGTTACATTTTTGGGGAAAATCATCCAATGCATTTTTCTCAAAATTGATTCCATATAATATCATTCTATAACATGTAAGCATACTCATTCATCAAATTTCACAAGAACATGCTTCAATCAATTTTAACCCAAATTTTAACCTAATATATTTCATGCTTAAACATAGCTCAATGATACCATTGTTGGTACTATAATTAGTCCCAAGGAAAGATTAAGCTTATGAAATACAACAAAATGAATATATATAATAAACTTGAAGCATGGCGGAATCATACTTACAAAGCTTTTGTGATGAAAAGATGAACAAAGGTTGAAGCTCCAAGATCCTTGAAGTTTCGGCCAAGAGGAGAAAAGAGTTGAAAGCTCCAAGCTTTGTGTATTCCAAGCTCCAAGGTGGTTTCCCTATCACCTCCTTTGATTCCTTGCTTGTGCTAGCAAAAATGGAGAATGAGAAAATAATTTTCTGCCTTGTTGGTGCAGCTCACGGCGTGAGCAAGAGAGGAAGAGAGGAGAGTGTTTCACTTTTGATTTTGTTTCCTTTGCATGCCAAAAAACGTGAATGGACCAAGGAAAAATGAAAAGTGAAGTGATATCTAATACCAAAAGAATTTTTTAATGCAAAAAATCCTTCCAAAACCGTGCATGGCTTTCCTCCCAAAATGAATCCATCATTTGCTATCATTACATACTTTGAGATTAGAGACAATACATCATCCCTCAAAGGTGACTAGATACATTCACTCTCTATTCGTATTAAGTAATGAGATATCGCGATGTGATTTGCGGATATCACTCGATTCAAAATACAAATGTGTCCGCAAGCACTTTCGGGCTCGGTTTCGTTAATTCCAAATTAACGAATTTCCGTCGCGACGTGAATTAATAATTACGCCTGCGAAATTACTATTCAGTTCGCTAATGAATTAATTCTAAATTAATTCGTTTGCCCGAATTAAAATCGATTTTTAATTCCGCGTCGAAATCTAATTTCGTTTAATAATATATCGAATATATTATTTTATCGATTAATTCCAGATTAATCGATCTCTCTCTCTCTCCTAATAAGGCATTTTATCCAAGATAAAGTTTCTCCGTTATTAATCCAAGATTAATAAAGTTCGAATCAAACATCATAGGTGATCTTCAGGAAGCGACCCAAGAGATCTCCGGATATGTTGGCAGTAAATACGGTCGTTGGATAATCCAAACACGTACGCACCTCGTACTACGTTTTTACTGATTTACAAGACAAGGTTGGCTTCTAGCAAAGCGCCATGCCTACCCAATTCTCCAGAAATATTCTTACTGGAATATTAGATCTCTATATCAAGCGTAGTATACCGTAGTATTGCGTACATCGATCCAGTATCGGACGATCACATGTTAGGCCTGGGGCTGGAAATGTGTCTGCCCCGTACGAAACATATATCGGACATCAAGCAACTAGTCTCTTTAAATCGGGCAATACTGACCTAGTCATATTATCCGACGTGTTGCAACCTTTTATAGAGCACTAGTTCTGTATCCTGCGTGATCATCAACTCCATATGTCTGAAGTGACACTTCCATCTTGACATCACACCCAGTGCACTACGATTCCTGATAAACCCAGAAGAGGTGAACACAGAACCAGTTAAGGTCCCCCAACCACCAAAACCGAAGTTTACCTATTGTCGCAAGTACTAGCGATGCAAGTCTCAGGTTAAGACCATATACACCTACCTTGATACGGCCTCCCATAGACACGCAGACATACTACCAATGGGATTCCGCGGGGTCTATCCAGAGCAAAGCTGTTTTCCGTACCATCGGTAAATCACAACCTCCTATCGCACTTGCATAAGTATCATATACTTAAATATATGAGAACTATGCCGTTGTGCCCTCACAACATGCACAGTGCAATACTAGTCTATTCTGCATTATCGATGTCCGATCTCGATAATACTCCGACTAGGGATATTTAATGATTTAAACTTTATGTATTGATACTGTCTCATATCATCTCAATACGGAATTAATCATATGGACTTTCGCCATTTATATATCAAAGTAAATAAATTACAAAACGGCAAAAGGTAATTTCATTATCACATAGTTAATTTTTTACAATAATACAATATCATTTACAAAACAGTGACGCTATGGGTCATAATGTCTAACAATATATGTTGCTTAGGTTTGGTTAGATTATCGCACAAATCATTTCATTACAAGTGGCATAAGTAAATGACCATTCCGAACCCAACGGTTTGAGGTCTTCCCTTGCGATGGGTGAGTGCAGCCTTAAATCATTTTCCCGGTTCACACCGGGTGGCGACTCCATGTTATTTCTTCGGTTAGTTCCCCCGCGGGCTATTCCGTACTCCTGACTAGGCCGTGAGCCTGGAACAGCATCGCCAATTTCTTTGTCCTACAGTGGGCTATATTGGGAGAGAATTTCATTCTCCCTTAAATAATTTCTGAATTCTTCACTCATGTATTCACCGCTTCGATCTGATCTAAGGCATTTGATGAAATTATTGGTTTATTTTTCTACTTCGTTTCAGAATATTTTGAAATTGTCAATGTTTCCGACTTATGTTTCATCAGGTTGACATATCCACATCTAGACTTGTCATCTGTGAAAGTCACAAGTTATGTTGAACCATCATGAGCGACATTATTTAATTGACCACTCACATTGATGTGTATTAGTTCCAGTAAATCTCCAGCACGGTGTTCCAACACCTTGAAATTGGGACTTTATCATCTTTCCTTGGATACATAACTCACAAATCGGATAAGGATCTAAGGTAAGATTTTCAATCAAATCATCCTTTACCAATTTGGATAGACATCTAACACCTATGTGGCCTAATCTCATATGCCATAATTCAGTATTATTTAGTTCAGACTTCCTACTTATATTTTTCTCTATATTAAAGACATATCTACATGTTTCCAAAATATAGTGACCGTTTGATAAAGAACATTAACATTTTAATAAATTGTCTTTATCATATAAACATAAAGTTTCATCCTTAATGTTTATTTTATATCCCTCTTTATCTAATATTGGCAGTGATATTATTTGTCTGATAATTGAGGGAACATAATAACAGTCATGCAAATCTAATTTACATCTATTTGGGAGATCTAGAATAACTGTTCATATGGCCTTGACATCTAATGTCTTGCCATTGCCAACTCTAAGATGGATCTCCCTTTTATTCAGCCTTTTTTAACTATCATTTACTGTAGGGAATTACAAATATGAGTAGGACTATCAGTGTCTAACATTCATCCACTATTTGCATCTAAGTCTAATGAGACGTCAATAATTGGAAAAATATAAATCATACATGAGGGTCCTGTTTTTCCTTTTCACCCTGGACAGTCCTTCTTCCAGTGTCCAGACTTCTTGCATTGTAGACATTGATCACGAGCTACTTTCATTTTTATGCCTTTATGCTTCTTGGAGTTTTTCTTTGATATCTTCTTCTTCCCCATCTTTATTTTCTTTGAATTCCCAGAAGTCTTTGAAGAGCCAGCTCCACCATGGGGATATAGTGTGGGGTTTCCTTTCTTCAAATCTGCTCCGCCATGCGTAGCATATTATGAAGTTCTTAGTATGTGGCTTACATCGAATACATATAGAAATTTAATACAAATCCAACATAAGAACCTGGCAAAGAAGACATAATCAAATTATGGCCCAACCGTTCATCAAACACAATGCCTTGTCGTTCCAGATATCAAATATGGTCGATCATGTTCAAAACATGAGTGTTTACAGATCCTCCCTCCTTGAGTTCAAAACGGAACAATTCCTTAGACCTTCGATAAAGTTCCATCTCTTGATTTTCCTCGAACAACTCCTAGAGTGTTCGAATAATGCTCCAAGTATCTGGTACTTCAATGTACTGTCTCATCAAATCTGAAACCATTGATCCCAAGATGTAGGATTTCACCTTCAAGTTATCATCCTTCCATCTATCAAAAGTTTCTCGCTCTTCTGGAGTGGAGTCAGGATCGATATCAACAGACAGTGGATTTATCGTAACATAAATCAACTTTTCATACTCCAAGACTAGGAGTATGTTCATTTCCCTTTCAAAATAGTTCTCGACTCATTTTAGCTTATAGGAATCCAAAAGTTTCATCAATGGATTAGCGGAAGCCATCTACAAGACAACATTTTTGAGTAGTAGCAGAACATTTTCATTTATAAAGTGATAACACTAATTGATTACGGAATTTTAAATCTATTAGTGCCCTCCCACTAGTTTACGTAATTCCGTAATCTCCCTTAACAAAAAAATAGAAATTTGACTATCAAAATTTCACAGCGGGAAGTGGATCCCATGATATTTACTCCAGCCTCACACTAATGACGATATTGGACTTTGTAAACTCATTAGGTAGACCTCCAAGGTCAATCACTTCATGTGACTCCTAGTTTGGTCCTGAACCGTTTCTTATCCTCACACTAATGACGATATTGGATTAAAACGTGTTCTAAGTGTATACCTGTCAATGTGCACTAATGAGCTTCGTATGTACACCCTCACATTAATGACGATATTGTGTGACTATGTTAACTCATTACGCTACGTCTAATGTTTTACCAGAGCGACCTAAGTTCCGAGTACTTATACCCTCACACTAATGACAATATTGGATATAAGTAGTAAGAACTCATTCATCTCCGTATTGACAAGACAGACCATCCAATAATGATCCAAAATTATTAATACTATTACTTAAAAGTAATCACCCTATCATGGGAGATTTATGGACAATCAAGTCATTAACTTAATTAGGTCAAAGTTTAATTTAAAACAGGCAATACATATCCATATGTCTTATGCATAATTATTAAAAAAATCACTATGGCATAGATTCAAAATTTTTGTAGTGTGGTTAAGCATTTGCTACTGATACCATTCTGTTGGGGCAGTTGTGGAACCCCTAGGGTCGGTGTTGGATATATGACCCATAGCGTCACTATTTGCACAGATCATTGTGTTGTTGTAGCAAATTAACTATGTAAAAGGAAATTGCACTCTCATCATTTGTGATTAGATCACCATAGATATATAAATGAAGAGAGGTCCCTATGATTAGTTCCTGGACTGAGAATGATATGAGACAGTATCAGTCCCCAAGGTTTAATCATTAAATATCCCTAGTCGTATTATCGAGACTGGACATCGATAATGCGGAATAGACTAGTATTGCACTTGTGCGCGTTGTGAGGGCACAACGGCATAGTTCTCATATATATAAGTATTGGATACTTGTGCAAGTGCGATAGGAGGTCGTGTTTCACGATGGTACGGGAAACAGCTTCGCTCTGGATAGACCCTTCGGAATCCCATTGGTATTATGACTAGGTGTCTATGGGAGGCCGAAATCAGGTAGGTGTGTATAGTCTTAACCTGAGACTTACATCGCTAATACTTACGACAATCGGTAAACTTTAGTTTTGGTGGTGGGGGGCTTAACTGGTTCTGTGTTCACCTCTTCTGGGTTTATCATCAGGAATCGTAGTGTATTGGATGTGATGTCAAGACGGAAGTGTCACTCCAGTCATAATGGAGATGATGTCACGCAGGATACGGTATTAGTGCTCTTAAAGTGATGCGCATCCAATCGTGATATTATGACCAGGTCATGAATATCCGATTATAGAGACTAGTTACCAGACATCCGATATGTGTTTCGGACGGGGCAGACACTTATCCAGCCCCAGCCCTAGCACGTGATTATCCGATACTGGGCCAATATACACAATACAATTGTATACTACGCTTGATACAGATCTAGATATTCTTTAATGAATATGTCCGGAGAACTTGGGAGACTTGGTGCTTTGCTAGGAGTCGACCTTGTCTCGTAAATCGGTAGAACGTAGTACTTGGTACGTACGTGATTCGGATACTACTCCGACGACCGTATTTACTGCCAACTTATCCGGGGATCTCATGGGTCGCTTCCCGATAATCCACCGATGACGCACAACTCGCACTCTTGAATAATCTGGGATTATATAGAAGAGAGAGAAAATTAATCTAGGATTAATAACGGAGATATTTTATCCGGGATAAAATGTCGTCTAAAGAGAGAGAACGATTAATTCGGAATTAATCGATGTATTAATATATTCGATATATTAGACGAAATTAGATTTCGACGCGGAATTAAAATCAGATTTTAATTCGGGCAAACGAGTTAATTTAGAATTAATTCGTTAGCGACGTAAATAATAATTTCGCCAGGCGCAATTATTTATTTAAATTCGATTGAATTAACGTCGCGACGTTAGCTCGGTATTTCGGAAATATCGAACCCGAACGCGTGAGTGCACGTGGGCCCACTTTCATTTGGAAATGTGTGGGGCCCACATGACACATGTCATTCTAATGCTTTGCATGTAGATTGTGTACATTGCACTCAATGTCATTGCATGGAGTTTGAGTGTTTGACACTCTAAGCCATTGCATGTGTTGTGTCATAAATTTATTATAATTTAATAAATTATGGCATAAATATAAATTGATTTTTGGTAAATCATTTTAATTAACATACACAACTTCTTCTCTCTCAAATTTTCTCTCCTCTCTCACGCCCATTTGAGCAAAGTGTTCACTGGTTTGGAACCAGTTTGGGCGTGAGCTAAAGGGAAGCAAGAGTGGTTTCTCATGGTGAGAAATCAAGTGCTAGCACACTTACAAGTCTTGCGAAGGTGGTAGGGAGGTTCGACCATGAGACGGGATCCATCCGACGAAGCTAGGAGCTCCGTTTCTTCACTTAATTTTCTGTTTTTGTAGGCAGTGGACTGCATGCAGTAGGCTTACATGGCAGTGCGTTTTTTGGGTTCATTTGTCTTCAAATCGACTCTACCGATCAATGTGAGTATTCCGCTACCTCCGTTGATGTGTTCACACATAATTTCATGTCTTGATTTGATCTTGGGACCTTAGAATAAACCAACAATGGCATCATGAGCTAATGTTGCAAGCATGAAATTTGTAGGGCTTAAAATTTGGGTAAATGTTTGTTGAGCATGATTTGAATAAATTGCTTGTTTGAGTATGCTTATAACATGTTTAAATTCATTTTGGTTGGACTAATTTGATGAAAAATGATTTGGAATTATTTTCCCCAAACTTATTGCCTTGGCCGAATGTTTAATGGATTTTGAATCCTTGGAATTTTTTGATTTTGATTCATTGGATGAGTTAAATCATGTAGGATGATGTTAATTTGAATCGAATTGGATTAGATTTTGAATTGAACAAAACCCTAAAATCTATATGTTGGCCGAATGTGATATGCCCTAATGTGTCTTGGAATTTTGGTTTTGTGACATTGGATGTGTATAAATCAATTGGATGGTGATTTGATGTCGATTGTAGGTTCGATTGGATCGAAACAAATCGGACACAAAATCCCTCCTTGGCCGAGAGCATGAAAGCATGTAAATGGGTTTGATTTTTCATTATGTGTGTTTGACATGTGATAATGAATTGAATATGATTAATAAGACTAATTTGGTGTTTTAAAAATGTTGATTTAGTTGATTAATCATATAATGCACTTTTGTAATTAAATTGTGAAAATTGGATTTTTGGATTTAATTAATTGGGCCTAATTTTGGAAATTAGAATTTAAAGTTGTAATTGGGCCTATTGGGCTTGATTTATCAAGTTTGGTTTAGGCCAAGTGGATTGGATCCAATTGGGCCCAAAACCTTAACCATAAAGCCCAATTGCGGCTAATGAACCTTTAATGTTCAATTGGGCCTAATGGGCCAAGATTGATTTATGGGCTTATGGGGTAAATCCCGGATTGGACTTTGGTTATCGGTTTGACCCGAGTTGACCAAAAGTCCACGCCTTAAGAAATCAATCAAAAGCCCATTGGACTTTAATTGAATTGACGTTGGACGTTAATCGGTCTTTGAGACGCGTTACGATTAGATTTGGAATTTAAATCGTAAAAGGTTTATTAAATAAAAGTGTATATTTAATTTGGAATTGAAAAGTGAATTAGTATTAAATACATGTTAAATTAGATTTAATGATGTAGTTTAATTTAATTCATGAATTCGTACTTTAAGTACTTATTCGCAAAAACGAGTTTGACTCGAACAAAATCAAATCGTTGTTTGAACATTGGATGATCACTTAATTATCAGATTAATTAATTTGATTAGATTGATTGATAGCATGCTTATGTGTGTGAATACGTGGTTGTGTTGAATGAATAATGTATATCGGATGGATATTAGTCGGGTGGGCAATTTTAGAAATTGTTGTAATAAATTCGATTTATTAAATTGGACCTGCGTGTCCAGCCTTATCACCTTCTTTCTCTTTGTATTCTCTTCTCACCTATTCCCCTCTATGTATATGAGGTTTCTTTAGAAGTGTAGTGTAACGGGTAGAAGTAGTACAAGTGCTAGCTTGAGTGAGAAAGGGAGAGATTTGATCTAGGATCAATGTGTTAAGTATCCATCCGCATATCATTATTATTTTATTTCATACTCGCTTTATTATGTATTTAGAATGCATGTTTAAGGGTGTATGATGATGAGACCTTAACAAAGATAATTAAATTGGTAGCCAATTTGCACGCGAAAAACCCTCATTTTATATTAAGCAAATATCCTTCCATTGAATGATTCTTGTTCAAGATCCGAAGTTGGCATTGGTTTGTTTTTGACCAAAGTCAAGACCTTTGTCAATCAAGGATGTACTTGAATCATGAGAGTTTTGTTGCATATCGGTGTCTTGTCCAAATCGTGATTTTTATTGACCAAAGTCAGATCACTTTTTGTCCAATGACATTGATTACGAAACTTTCCTCGTCAATGGGTCCCGCTTAACTGGAATCATTAGGTTTGTGTTTGGCCAAAGCCAAGGCCTAAATGATTCAGAGGATATGGTTAGGAAAATGTATTGGATACATTGACATTATACATATGTTTCGGACTTGGATGTCCACCTAACCGGATCTAGGAATTGGATGAGATCCAATTGATCTGTGAGATCTACCTAGTTAAATAGCATACAGCTTTTTATTGGCCAAAGTCAGGGTTGTGTGTTATTTAATAGGATCCTAGCCCACTAGGAAACACGGTTTCCCGAGTACTCCACAGAGGGTTAGAGGCTCGACGAAAAATAGTGGGAGGCAAGTATTGAATTTGCAACATTCGTTCGAATACTCGCTAAACACGCTCATTTTTATTTACTACGTCATATTAATTAAAAGTATTAGTTGGACTAATATTTTATGTTGTTTTAAATTATATATATAGTTGGACTATATACAAACTCATTCAATATATAGTTGATTTTATAATTGGATTATAGTAATCAATATAATTGAATTAAATGATAGTTGATTTTATAATGGGATTATAGTAATCAATATTAAAATTATAGTTGATTAAATAATTGGATTATTGTAATCATTATAATAATAGTACCTTAATAATTTGATTAATAGTTGGACTATTAAAATCAAGTAAAAAAAAAAAAGAAAAGGTTGAATATTTAAAATATATAATCCTTGGATTAAATGTTTTAAATGATTTAATTTTCAATTGGGAATTAATAATAGGTTAATTTATTTGATAAAATAACTTATTATTACTAAGCCCATAATTAAGCAAATAGTAGAGCATAAAGTCTTTGGAAGATTTATGTGATGATGACTTTAGTGCTTAATTAATATACTTACAATAAATCTATCTTTAGATTTAAAAGTATTAAAATTGCAATTAATAATTCTTGGAGAATTAATTGACTATTCTAGTGGAGAAAAGTCAAAGTTTGCAATTAGGGCATGTAGCACAAGGTGCACATCGTTTCGATATTCCGAAACCCAAGGCTTGGCCAAAGGTTTGTGAAATATTGAAAAGGTAATTGACATATCCCAAAGTGACTACCATTTGGATATGGAAGACACGAAGGAATTAAAGAAAGGGCGAGGCTCTAACTTTAAAATATTTGTCAAAGTTATGTTCACTACTAGTATTAAAATTGGATTTTAAATACTTAGTGTGGTACATAAAATATATGTATTGACGTTCAGAATCCGCTGTGAGCTGGATACTGGCTTCAAGCCGAGATTTCTCTGCGAATCGGAAACGGGACGAAAGTCGCTGTTTCGACCGTAGATACCTAAGTTTAGAAACTACCCTTTGGGTATGTATTTAAATTAGGAAATGTTATAATGTAACTAGTTTAACTAGAGACATTATCTCTATATCAGTGTTTAATCCATTGCGGATAAAACCTTTATATTCTAGAACACTAAAGTGTTTCAATATATAAAGATGATACTGAGATAAATACATTGGATGTAAATAACGAATTTATATTTTGAATATAAATAAAATCTCAAACATATAAAATGACAAATAAATAGCTCAAATTGATTTGATCAATAGAGACTTATTTGTGGCATTGTTGTCTGGGACACAATTAAACAAGACTCGTATATCCACACTTTTGAAGAGTGGGTACTAGGACTGATTTGACTATTCAAATAAGGTCTACGAATCTAGTTTATTAAACAAGACTCGTATATCCACACTTTTGTAAGAGTGGGTACTAGGACTGATTTGACTATTCAAATAAGGTCTGCGAATCTAGTTTATTAGGTAAATACCTAAAATGCTATTTACTTGGTAATAGTAAAAGGGCCACCGATCTGTTAGCCCTATTCATGGTGAAGTAAGTGGGCCCATATCTAGCTGGGCTAGATGTGAACATGAATATTTCGTGACCTTAACGGATGTGACATCACGTTGTGGTTATGTTTTTCTTTTGAAGAACACAGATCGGAAACTTTAGAGTTTCGACACGAAGTAGACAAACAGATCGGCTATAGTATTATTCCGCCACGGTAAAACCGTAATGGAAAATACTTAAGCAGTAAGTTTCATACATAATGAAAGAGTATGGTATTCTTTCGTATGAGGACTCCTCCCGAGACACGTCAGTTAAGACGGTGTGTCCGAACCAAAACCGAATTTTTGTTGGACATGATAAGGTTTATCACGAGTCGCTCTGAGCTACTGTTTCCTTCCTTCAACAGGATATGTATTAACAGTGCAAAACTTATTTAGAATAAGGTTCCATATAAATCTGTTTGACAGATATCATATAGGATATGAACAGGGAAGAAACGAGGTTTCTCATTCCTGATAATTTGGGTATGCCAGGCATAGCGTTTGGATGATACCAAACTAAGGACCCAAATTGGATAAGTGCCAATATAGGTTATCTTAAGGGAAACCTTAAATATAGTACTTGTAAAAATCCCACATGAGAACAATGTAATTGTTGCTCACCATGCGGTTTTCCTGAGAGGAATACCGATATGCAGTGGTCAGTGGGAGGATAGTGATACTCGATGAAAATCGGAGTAATACTGATCTAGGCACGAAGTCCGTAATGGAACACAAATAGTTCATCTATGATGAAACTATACCATTAATCTTCAAATACACAAGAAACTAGTAGATCGGATAGAGTCAGAAAACAACCTAGGGTATGGGTTTCTGATCTAACCTCCTCATAAAGATGTCAATCTTATGGGGTGTACCATCCGACTACGTTTAGAGGAAGTGATACGAGGTATCGACTCCCTGTTATGGCAAAGTGCCATGAGTCCGAAATGGATTCCATGTATAACAACTATGTTTGGATACTAGTTGTTGTACCACAAGGCGTTGTGCCTATGGTACATTAAACGTCTTCAAGGAAGACATACATGGAAGGCAACATACCAACGTGCAAACCTAAGGTTTTGACGGAAAGGTAGCGTTATCAACATTATGTTAATAACGGTTCAACCTTTTTACCTGTTGCCATGATAAATCCATTTTGAAGATGCTTGTTGATAACTGTATATTTCATTGATGAATATGTCAGTTACAAATCAAAATCGCTTTCCTGAAAAGGAAACCTTTTGGAGGATGTTTACAACATCCTGACGATTTTGTATAACCGACAAACCAGGTTTGCGGGTTATTCGATCCATGTTTGGATTGATGCAAGCATAAGGTTCTTGGAACTGTCGTTTTGAAATAATCATAATGGTTTATGATTTGACTCAAAACGAAATAATTCTTGTGTATATAAGGAGGTTAGTGGGAGAGCGCACTGACAGTGAAATTCCCATAAAGCAATTGGTGAAAGCTTGGCTTTCATAGATATTCTTTCAATAGAAATTCTCCGTAGAATTCTGGGGAGTAACAACCTTTATTCAGGGAATAAAGATCTACTGGGATAGATTTGGAGTTGTTAACACTCTCTGGGAAATTGTACATTTAAAATGTACTTGTATTGGTGTCTCATACGCTTCGAGCATATGGAGTCACAATCGGGTCAATCCAAGTGACAGTCACTGGATTGAAGATTAAAGAACATCTGTTAGTATCTGAGAGAACTAAAGATGTTGTCTTAAACTATGGAGATGGAGAACTTGAAGTGACTGGGATCACTGCTGCAAGTTTCCAAACCGGTAAATACTGCGGTACTATAAAGTTTGAATAACAGGGACAGTGAGCTGGAAATCTTCCTAGCAAGATAACTGTTGCCGAATAAACAACAAATGCGGATCATTGCTGCAGCTGAGGCAGCAATAGAAGACCATCTGGGTCGAAAATAAATCTAATAAGATTAGATAAAGTTCTGTTAGCAGCTGAGCTAGGCGTCAGCATAGGCTAAGGAATTAAAGGTCTCATCGACGATCCAGATATATACTTCTGTATCATCTGATTCGTTCGGATCATACATCGTGGCGATGTGATGATCGTGTAAATCGCGTCAGACGATAATTAAGCAAATCCGCTGACGAAAACCTTTCCTCAGCAATTTGAGCGAATTGTACATAGTTCGAGTCGAGTGAGGACACTTGAGTGACTCGCTACGTGCCAAGTGGGAGATTGTTGGATAATATGACCCATAGCGTCACTATTTGCACAGATCATTGTGTTGTTGTAGCAAATTAACTATGTAATAAGGAAATTGCACTCTCATCGTTTGTGATTAGATCACCATAGATATATAAATGAAGAGAGGTCCCTATGATTAGTTCCTGGACTGAGAATGATATGAGACAGTATCAGTCCCCAAAGGTTTAATCATTAAATATCCCTAGTCGTAGTATTATCGAGACTGGACATCGATAATGCGGAATAGACTAGTATTGCACTTGTGCGCGTTGTGAGGGCACAACGGCATAGTTCTCATATATATAAGTATTGGATACTTGTGCAAGTGCGATAGGAGGTCGTGTTTCACAACGATGGTACGGGAAACAGCTTCGCTCTGGATAGACCCTTCGGAATCCCATTGGTATTATGACTAGGTGTCTATGGGAGGCCGAAATCAAGGTAGGTGTGTATAGTCTTAACCTGAGACTTACATCGCTAATACTTACGACAATCGGTAAACTTTAGTTTTGGTGGTGGGGGATCTTAACTGGTTCTGTGTTCACCTCTTCTGGGTTTATCAGGAATCGTAGTGTATTGGATGTGATGTCAAGACGGAAGTGTCACTCCAGTCATAATGGAGATGATGTCACGCAGGATACGGTATTAGTGCTCTTAAAGTGATGCGCATCCAATCGTGATATTATGACCAGGTCATGAATATCCGATTATAGAGACTAGTTACCAGACATCCGATATGTGTTTCGGACGGGGCAGACACTTATCCAGCCCCAGCCCTAGCACGTGATTATCCGATACTGGGCCAATATACACAATACAATTGTATACTACGCTTGATACAGATCTAGATATTCTTTAATGAATATGTCCGGAGAACTTGGGAAGACTTGGTGCTTTGCTAGGAGTCGACCTTGTCTCGTAAATCGGTAGAACGTAGTACTTGGTACGTACGTGATTCGGATACTCCGACGACCGTATTTACTGCCAGATTATCCGGGGATCTCATGGGTCGCTTCCCGATAATCCACCGATGACGCACAACTCGCACTCTTGAATAATCTGGGATTATATAGAAGAGAGAGAAAATTAATCTAGGATTAATAACGGAGATATTTTATCCGGGATAAAATGTCGTCTAAAGAGAGAGAACGATTAATTCGGAATTAATCGATGTATTAATATATTCGATATATTAGACGAAATTAGATTTCGACGCGGAATTAAAATCAGATTTTAATTCGGGCAAACGAGTTAATTTAGAATTAATTCGTTAGCGACGTAAATAATTTTCGCCAGGCGCAATTATTTATTTAAATTCGATTGAATTAACGTCGCGACGTAAGCTCGGTATTTCGGAAATATCGAACCCGAACGCGTGAGTGCACGTGGGCCCACTTTCATTTGGAAACGTGTGGGGCCCACATGACACATGTCATTCTAATGCTTTGCATGTAGATTGTGTACATTGCACTCAATGTCATTGCATGGAGTTTGAGTGTTTGACACTCTAAGCCATTGCATGTGTTGTGTCATAAATTTATTATTAATTTAATAATTATGGCATAAATATAAATTGATTTTTGGTAAATCATTTTAATTAACTACAACCAACTTCTTCTCTCTCAAATTTTCTCTCCTCTCTCACGCCCATTTGAGCAAAGTGTTCACTGGTTTGGAACCAGTTTGGGCGTGAGCTAAAGGGAAGCAAGAGTGGTTTCTCATGGTGAGAAATCAAGTGCTAGCACACTTACAAGTCTTGCGAAGGTGGTAGGGAGGTTCGACCATGAGACGGGATCCATCCGACGAAGCTAGGAGCTCCGTTTCTTCACTTATTTTCTGTTTTTGTAGGCAGTGGACTGCATGCAGTAGGCTTACATGGCAGTGCGTTTTTTGGGTTCATTTGTCTTCAAATCGACTCTACCGATCAATGTGAGTATTCCGCTACCTCCGTTGATGTGTTCACACATAATTTCATGTCTTGATTTGATCTTGGGACCTTAGAATTTACCAACAGTCGGATCGGTGCCTGGACAGCGAAAATGGGTCTAACCCATGTACATCAAGTATAGGTGTAATTTTAAATTATTTAATGAAATATATATTCCATTATGAGTGTATAGGAAAAAAAATGGGATTGGAATCAGAGTTTGGAAGCTCCAAAACGAGGGAAAATAAAATTCCCGCGCGCACTGTGTTGAACTTTTACTTTTTTTTTTCTTTTGCTTTCTCACATTAAGCTCACTTTCCAGTAAGTTGAATGGATTAGGGTATTTTAACCTAATCACTTCTGGCTTCCCTAAACACTTCAAAAACACCAAAATTAATTTTTAATTTTAAAACAACATTAACACGGTTATAGAAAAAATCAAGTTTTTCAAAATATCAAATATTTTGTTTACAAAAAAACACATTTATTCTAAATACGCACTTGCGTAAATTTTGAATCCAATACACAAATCAAATTAGAATCCCAATAAGAAATGTCTCGTGAACAATTCTAGGTCACTCAAAGGTGGTCAAGTGATTCTAGAATTGTAGCCATAACTCTAAGCTTAATCTAGAGTTCCAAACTCTTATTAATTGTTCCATGTCCAACATGAACATCTTTGACCTAATTACAAGCATGTTGTGTTATACTTCTAAAACATTCTAACACAATTGATTAGCCTTATTTCAACATTAAGCTATGTGATCATGCATCCAATACACAATGAACATAGCTTGGGAGAAGATCAAACATTACCTTAGTACGCTTGATGCAAGATCCAATCTACTTCTCATTTGTTGAAATAGTTGGAAAACCTCTAAGGTGTGCAAGCTTGACTTCAAGATCCAACCTTGATTTCCAATGCTAGCAAGCTTGACTTCAAGATCCAATCTTGATTTCTCCTAGATGAAATGTTGTAGAGACCTCACAAGCTTCTCTAAACACTTCTCTAACTTAGGCTAATTTCTCTAAGAATTTGCTTGTATTTGTACTTGCAATTAAAACCTTCCTAAAGCTTGCTATTTATAGCAAAACTTAGGTAATTTTTAATTAATAAACCATGTAATCAACTTTTAAGTTGGCTTAATCTAATTTGTCCAAATTTTTGAGTTCTAATTAGGTCCCAAGATCATCAAATCAAGCACAAAATTCGTATGAACACATCAATGGAGTAAGGCGGAAAAAATAACTCACATTGAACGGTTTTGCATGCGAAGAACAAGGCGTTTTTGCCTCCCTCCAAGCTCGGCAGTGACTTTCTCATGCAGTGGGCTGCTCGGTTTTCACTGGTATTATATCTCCCATGATCGGCCATGATGAACACCATGGAAGCTCCAAGCTCCAAGCTCCAAAAACGATTCCAAGCTCATGAAGACACTTCCCTATCACCTATGTATCACTCAAGGTGTGTGCTAGCACTTCTTAATCTTCTTTGGTTCTCATTTGCTCGGTCAAACCAGAACAAAAACAAGAAGAAATCGGCAGTGAGCCGTGAGAGGGAGAAGAGAGAAAGAGGAGGGAAAAAGGGTTTCCTGGAAACCGAAAATGAGAGAGAGAAAAAAGTAAAAAAAATGTATTACTTATATATTTATTTTTATTTTCCAAAAACAAAAATCAAATACATAAAACATTTTCATTTATTAAAAGTCAAAAAGCAAAAAGTGTTTTTCAACCTTTCACCCATCACTTCTCTTTTTGTTACATCAAGTCACTTCACTTTAATAAAGTGACAACTTGTCATGTCACATCACTCAAAGTGACAAGTGATTTGACAATTGACGCGACTAGTGATTTGACGCTTGATTTGACTTGCGTGCCGCACTCGAATTCGAAATGCGAATGCGCTCGCAAATAATCCCGGGCTCGGGTTCGCTAATTCCAAATTAACGAATTT
>SKCR01011063.1:0-22077 GCA_019454045.1 Zanthoxylum bungeanum | reverse complement strand
GCTTAGCTCTACGTTTATTTGCATAGGTGATTCTTCCAAAACTAGGCAGATGTGAAATAAAAGATTCAGAAGACTCACATGCCATTCGGACCCGTGCTTCAATAATCCAACGAATGTCAGTTGGAATACCTTTGATCATCAGTAGTCTCATTCGTTCCAAGCGAGCTTTGTAGACTTTCATCAGAGATTTTTGAGGGAGAAAAGGAAATTTCTTGTGATGATTTGCGAGAGCTTCTTCCATCGTGAAATGAATTTACCTGTAAGAATTAAACACACAAAAATAAAACACATCAGATCACAATATATACACAAATTGCATGGGTTACCTCCATACGAGAGCTAAGTTTAACGTCGTCAGCTAGACGTGACTTCTCGAACGTTAGGCTGGATCCGAAAGTGTGACACTTCTTTTTGTCGCTCAAATGATTCTCCCTAGTAGTGCTTGACACGCTGACTGTTAACCTTGAATGTGTTGTTGGTGTTGGGATCCAGTAACTCAACAGCTCTATATGGAAAAACCTGAGTGATCACAAATGTACCTGACCACCTTGATTTCAACTTCTAGGGAAAAGTTTCAACTGTGAATTGTACAACAACACTTGCTGCCTTGGTTCCAACTGTCTGTGCATTATTTTTTGATCATGCCATTTCTTGGTCTTTTCTTTGTACAATCTGGCATTCTCATAAGTCTGTAAGCGAAATTCCTCCAATACGTTGAGTTGGTGGAGCCTTTTCTCTTCTACAGCTTGTGGATCAAGATCCAACTTCTTCAGTGCCCAGTATGCCTTATGTTCAAGCTCAACTGGCAGATGGCATGCTTTCCCAAACACCATTCGATATGGGGACATACCAATGGGTGTCTTGTAAGCTGTCCAGTAGGCCCATAATGCGTCATCCAGTTTTGTTGACCAGTCCCTCCTTGTTGATCCAACAGTTTTCTCCATGATTCTTTTGATTTCTCTGTTTGAAACTTCAACCTGTCCATTTGACTGTGGATGATAAGCAGTGGTAACCTTGTGAGTAACTTCGTATTTGAATATGAGTGCATCAAAGTATTTGTTGCAGAAATGTTTGCCACCATCACTGATAATTGCTCGAGGTGTTCCGAAGCGAGTGAAAATATTTTCTTAAGGAATTCGATCACCACTTTTGAATTGTTGGATGGCAGTGCAATTGCTTCAACCCATTTGGAGACGTAATCTACCGCAACCAGTATGTACAGGTTTCCAAATGATGGAACAAAGGGTCCCATAAAATCAATACCACACACATCAAATATCTCTATTTCCATAATATTTTGCAAAGGTCCTTCATTTCTCATGGAAATATTCCCCGTTCTCTGGCACCTGTCACATAAAGAGCAAAAAGATAAGCATATTTAAAAAGAGTGGGCCAGAACAAACCTGATTGTAGGACTTTGGCTGCAGTTTTATTCCCGCTGAAGTGTCCGCCATATGGTGATGAATGACAGTGTTGCAAAACATCGTTGACCTCCTCCTGTGGAACACACCGTCTCAATAATTGATCAGCATAATGTTTGAACAGGTATGGCTCATCCCAAACATAGTTCTTGACTTCCTTGAAGAACTTCTTTTGTTGCTGAGTTGTCCATTCCAACGGCCATTTTCCTGATACAATGAAGTTGACATAATCAGCATACCAAGGGACATCCTGTTGTTTTATGGCAAACAGCTGTTCATTTGGAAAAGTTTATTTGATTGACAATTATTTGCAAGCTGTTTCTCCATTCTCGAGCCTCGATAGATGATATGCCACTTGGTTTTCTGTCCCTTTCCTATCTCGAATTTCCACGTCAAATTCTTACAGAAGAAGTATCCAACGGATCAATCTGGGTTTGGCATCTTTCTTTGCGATCAGATATTTGATTGCTAAATGATCTGTGTAGACCACCACTTTGGGACCCAGTAGATAGGAGCAGAATTTGTCAAAAGTGTACACAACTGTGAGAAACTCATTTTCAGTGGTTGTGTAGTTGAGTTGAGCTTCATTCAAAGTTCTGCTGGAGTAGTAAATGGTGTGGAAAATCTTTGTTTTGCGTTGTCCCAAAACTGCACCTACATCAAAATCACTAGCATCGCACATCACCTCAAATGGAAGGGTCCAGTCTGGTGCTACAATGATGAGAGCAGAGACCAGCTTCTGTTTTAGGATTTCAAAAGATTCATGGCATTCTTTGGTGAAGTTGAAAGGCACATCCTTCTCCAGAAGATTGCAAATAGGTTTTGTAATTTTGGAAAAGTCTTTGATAAATCTCCTGTAAAAACCCGCATGTATGAGAAAGCTCTGAATCCATTTGACTGATGTCGGTGGAGGTAGTTTTTCAATTGTCTCGATCTTTGCTTTGTCTACCTCGATTCCCTTTTGTGAGATCTGGTGTCCAAGAACAATGCCTTCCTGTAACATGAAGTGACATTTTTCCCAATTGAGTACCAGGTTTGTATCTTCGCACCTTTGTAACATCTGTTCCAGATTTTGCAAACAGTGGTCAAAAGAGTCTCCAAACACAGAGAAGTCATCCATAAAAACCTCCATACTCTGCTCCAATATGTCTGAGAAGATGGCCATTATGCAACGCTGAAAGGTAGCAGGGGCATTACATAATCCAAATGGCATCCTGCTGAATGCAAAAGTACCATACGGACATGTAAAAGTGGTTTTCTCCTGATCTTCTAGGGAGATAGCAATCTGATTGTACCCTGAATATCCATCCAGATAGTAATAGAACTCATGTCCCGCTAGTCTGTCTAGCATCTGATCAACGAATGGCAGCGGAAAATGGTCATTTCTCGTGGCTTTGTTCAGCTTTCGGTAGTCCATGTATACTCTCCATCCAGTCAATGTTCTTGTTGGAATTAGCTCGTTCTTTTCATTTGTGACTATAGTGATTCCTCCTTTCTTTGGCACACATTGCATAGGACTCACCCAAGTGCTGTCTGAGATGGGGTAAATTATGCCAGCATCCAACCATTTGATGATTTCTTTCTTCACGACTTCCTTCATGATTGGATTGAGTCTCTTTTGATGCTCCACTGTGGGTTTGTACTCATCATTCATCAGAATCTTGTGCATGCAAAATGATGGACTAATGCCTCGAATGTCTGCCATAGTCCAGCTAATAGCTTTTTTGTGTTCTCGTAACACTCTCAGCAACTTTTCTTCCTGCTCCAATGTTAGTGAAGAAGAAATAATAACAGGTAATTCAGAAGAGTTTCCAAGAAATGCATACCTGAGATGGCTCGGAAGTAATTTCAGCTCCAGCCGTGGTGGTTCTTCAATCGAAGGCTTGATTCGATCTTTCTTTGGAAGTTCCAGACTTTCCACTTGTGGTGTCGATTTGAATCGGAATGGTTTGTCAAGGTAGTTGATACATTTCAGGATTTCAGCATCTAGCTTGCTGACAGTCATGTTGATGAAGCAAGCTTCAAGTTTTTCCGTGGGAGTTGTATCAGTATCCTCAACGATACTATCAATAACATCAATTCTAAAACATTCTTCTTCCTTCTCATCTCTCGGGAATTTCATGGCTTTGAAAACATTAAAGGTAACAAATCTCTCCATTTCCTCTCTCCTGCTAGCACAAGTATTACTTCTACCCATTTACATAACATTTCTCAAGAAACCTCATTAACATTGAGGGGAATAGGTGAGAAGAGAAATACAAAGAGTCAATAGGTAATAGGCTGGACACGCAGGTCCAATTAATAAATTCTAAATTTATTACAATAATTTCCAAAATTGCCCTCACCCATCTAATATCCATCCGATATACATTATTCATACATCGCATCCATGTATTCACACAAACATGTTATCAATCAATCTAATCCAATTAATTAATCTGATAATTAATGACAATCCAATAATCAAACAACGATTTGATTTTACTCGAGTCAAACTCGTTTTAAGAATAAGTACTCAAAGTACGAATTCTTGAATTATATTAAACTACAACATTAAATCCAATTTAATTTTTATTTAATACTAATTCTATATATAATTCCAAATTAAATAATTACACTTTTTAATGTGCCTTTACGACTTAGATTCTAAATCTAATTGTTATGGGTCTCAAAGCCCGATTAACATCCAATGTTAATTTAATTTAAAGTCCAACGAGCTTTCAATTAATTTCATAAGGCATGGACTTTTGGTCAATATGGGTCAAACCCAAATACCAAAGCCCATTAAAGGAATCACCCTTATTTGCTAAGAAACCAATTTAGGCTCATTAGGCCCAATTAAAATTAAAGGTCCATTAAGTCATATTTGGACTTTATGGAAATGGTTTTGGGCCCAATTGGATCCAACCTATTAGCCTAAACCAAACTTGGCCCAACGAAGCCCATTAAGCCCAATTACAACTTTACAAGCCCAATTCCAAATTTGGCCCAATTAATTAAATTACCAAATTCCAAATTTCATAATTTAATTAATCAAAGTGTATGCCATAATTAATTAACCAAATTAATATTTCCAAAATAATAATTTACTCAATTAATTATGCTTATCATCATCAATTTATGTCCAACACAATTGAATAAAAAAAAATCAATCATTTTCATGCTACATAGTCACGACATTTAGGGTTTTATGTCCAATTCCAAATTTAATCCAATTAAATCTCAAATTAATATTTTCCCAAATGATTTCAACTCATCAAATGATCAAAATCAAAAATTCACCATGACTTAGGGCAAGCTATATGTTTCGGCCAAGCCAAACATTTAGGGAAAATTTGATCCAATCCAATTTTCATCAAATTGATCATGCATAACACCATGTTATCATAATTTAAGCATATTTTAAACAATCAATTTCACTCAAACATGCTCAAATCAATTTTGCCCAAATTTTACCCTAATCAAATTTCATGCTTAAAATGGCTCTGATACCATTGTTGGGTTTCTACTATAGTCCCGAGATCAATTCAAGAAATGAAACATCATGTGCGAATACAATAAAGAAGCATGGCGGAATCATACTTTGATCGGTTATGCGATACGAGGAACAACAAAAATCTCCAAGCTTTTGGTCCATGATGCTCACGGCAAATGCTCCCCTTTGTGCTCCATTTTCAGTCATCTCCAAGCTCCAAGCTTGGTGTGCATTCCATGCCCACGGGTGGGTTTCCCTATCACCTTCGCAAGACTCCGGATGTGTGCTAGCAATTTTGAAATTTTGCCACAAAATTTCCTATCACTTCTCCATGGCTCACGGCAATTGCAGGAATTTTTGGAGAATAAAGTGGCCCTTGGCCGAGAGAGTGAAGAGAGGAGAGGAGAGAGTGTGTTGGTTGTTGAGTTGTGTATCTAATACACTTAAATTGATTTCTAAAAATAATTAAAACATATACCAAAATTTGGTATTTGCCTTTTCAAAAAAGGTCAACCAAATTTGGAGCCAAAAGGCAATTAATGCCTTCCAACCACCACCATCACTATTCACATCAAAAGTGACTAGACATCACATCACTCATAGTGACTAGACATCACATCAATCAAAGTGACTAATGATTTGACGCTTGATGTGACTTGTGGGCCGCACTTGAATTCCAAATGCGAGTGGGCCCGCAAACACTCCTGGGTCGGGTTCGCTAATTCCAAATTAACGAATTTTTGTTGCGACGTAATTAAATCAAATTTAATTAAATAATCATGCCTAGCAAAATTACTATTCACGTCGCTAACGAATTAATTCTAAATTAACTCGTTCGCCCGAATTAAAATCTAATTTTAATTCCGCGTCGAAATCCAATTTCGTATAATATATCGAATATATTATTTTATCGATTAATTTCAAATTAACCGTTCTCTCTCTTTAAATAATATTTATCCCAGATAAAATATCTCCGTAATTAATCCCAGATTAATTTTCTCTCTCTAATAATTAATCCTAGATTAATTAAGTGCGAGTCATACGTCATCGGTGAATCTTCGGGAAGCGACCCATGAGATGGGGATATATTGGCAGTAAATCCGGTCGTCGGACTATCCGAACACGTACTTACCTAGTACTACATTTTTACCGATTTACAAGACATGGTTGGCTTCTAGCAAAGCACCGTGCCTACCAAATTCTCCAGAAATATTCTTACTGGAATATGTGATCTATATCAGGCGTAGTATACGTAGTATTGCGTATTTCGATCCAGTATCGGATGTCACGTGCAAGGCCTGGGGCTGGAATTGTGTCTGCCCCGTACGAAGCACATATCGGATCTCTAGTAACTATTCTCTATAATCGGATAAACATGACCTAGTCATTTTATCCCGATAGCTGCAGCATATAAGAGCACCAGTTCCGTATCCTACGTGATCATCATCTCCACTATGACTGTAGTGATACTTCCGTCTTGACATCACACCCAATACACTACGGTTCTCAATATACCTAGAAGAGGCGTACATAGAACCTGTTAAAGCCCTAGATGACCAAAACCAAAGTATATTGATTGTCGCAAGTATTAGCAGTGCAAGTCTCAGGTTAAGACCAAATAACCTACCCTGATTCGGACTTCCATAGACGCATAGTCATACTACCAATGGAATTCAGAGGGGTCTATCCAGAGCGAAGCTGTTCCCGTACCATCGGTAAACACAACCTCCTATTACACTTGAATGAGTACCATATACCCAAATATATGAGAACTATGCCGTTATGCCCCACAACGCGCACAAGTGTAATACTAGTCTTTTACGCATTATCAATATCCAATCTCGATAATACTCTGACTATGGATATTTAATGATTAAACCTTCGTGGATTGATACTGTCTCATATCATCTCAATCCGGAACTAATCATATGGACCTTTTATCATTTATACATCTAGGTAATCTAATTACAAATGATAAAAAGGCAATTTCCTTTGTCACATAGTTAATTTGTACAACAACACCATGATCTGTACAAATAGTGATGCTATGGGTCATAATTGTCCAACATCTCTAAACCATCCGTGTTGTTCCGATTTTCTTGAAAATCAAGATGGTTAGTGACTTAGTTACTAAGTCATGATAGATAATCTAGATAGATATCTGTTTTAGGATATTATTCAGTAGAGAGATTAGTTTCTTGTGCAGTAAGAATTGACACGAATCAGTTTATATCTCGAGATTCTTAACTGGCATAAAGAAAACCCCATTAGTATTTATTTATCTGATAATGATGTTTCTTAGCTTTAGTTACCTTTTGAGGTAATGTTTCTGACACAGTTTTCTAATCAATTATTTGTAATTGTTGTGAATAATTGAAAGAAAATTATAAAGCTATAGAAAGGAGATGCATATAATTGTGTATATAGAATATTGATTCTCACAATACGACAACTGTAGGTATTGGATACTAGATCTCCCGTCTATTTATTTAAAATAATGTTTAATAATTGTTTTGATATTTGATATCAGAACTTGTGACTATTGGATAGTTACTTGTTCTGTATAAACAATTGTTACATATTTTAAGATGACTAGTAGTGTCATTAATGACAAGATAGACATTAAGAAAATATTCGGTAAAGTAAATAATTTAGAACAGTGCTTTATGAGATTTCATCACTTGAGCATTATATATTTATTCTGTATGGTAAAGGATGATCTGATATGAGATCACACCACATATCCTTATCCATTTATTGAATATTGTATTCGGGAATGTGATTAAATCTCATTTAACCAATGATTGTCATTGGAGTATAAGATTTATTTAACTGATATATTGGATGTATGTAGTTTAATAAATAATAATTACTTAAGGTAATTTTCTTTATTTCTTAAATTCGTTGATGAATTTTCATAACTTAGTTACGTGTTTCTGAAAGAACACATATTGAACGTCTTGAAAGATTTCAATTTGTTCTGATGAAACGCAGATCGAACATCTTTGACTAGTTCAAAGATATTCGATCTGAAATTTTGAAAACTTGATCCTTAAAATTCATAACAAGTCTTTGAATTGTTTAAAGATATTTGATATGATCAAATGTATGAATTTATGGCAATTACTTCTAAGATTATTCAGTGAATATGATTCTTACTCAATATAATTCTTCCACGATTCCATCTTGATGGAATTGGTCCGTGGGAGTAATCGAATCTTATATGATTTGATTCATTTTGATATTAAATATTACCGAATTAGTTTCAATACTCTTGGGGATATGCTCCAGCAACACCAATTCATCATTTTAATTAATGTTCCATTAGTTTCTACAGTTGCGTATATGATATGTATAGGTAGAAAATTCAAATCTTGAAAAGTTTGAGATTTGAATCTTTCTTTTGTATAATGGTTATATAATTGAAAGGTCTTGCACTTTGGAGGTACAAGTAAAAGTTTATCATTTATTCTATTTTATAGAATATTGTATTCTATTTGATAGAATATCTTTCCTACAATCCTAAGTAATAAAATTATTTTATTATTTGGTGTGTAACATCTTATGTTAACCATTGTAGAAAAGACTTGACTTATTGAAGTCAAATGTGAGAATGATAAATTATAATTGGAACTACATAATTAATAAGATGAAACGACCCTTAGTCATCTTCCGTATAAGTCCAATAGGATGTTAGAATCATTTACGAGTATTTGATACTTAATGGTTCTATTGTTTTCTTATCGAAGAAAATTATCCTATAACTTATAGTGAGAGCGATATTTGTTATCGATTTCAGAAATTACCATTGAACCATAGATCTAAGATTGTTCAAAGCTTACTACGATCAAGTTTTGAACTTGATTAAGCTTTCATTATGAATAGCACATAAAATGTGCTAATGGTTTGCGTAGTAAAAGCAATGTGAGCTGATTAAAGGTTTGACCTTTACATTATGACAGTGAGAAAGGTTATACTCAGTAATCTATTGTAGATTCTGAGGAAGCTTGTCTCTAGTCACACTAATTGAATAATTTAAGATCTGTTGGTTAATGTTGATATTAAATTGTGTATTTTAGCTAAAGAATACAAAGTGGCTTTTTTGAATGACTTCTTCTGATAAGAGATCAGTTGTGATTTCTTTGTTTGAAGAGTTCATTCTGGAATGGCCCTAGAGTTTATGTTTTACTGAGATTGCAGTTTGGTATACTAGCTTATAGAGCCTATTTATACTTGGGTGAGCCTTTCGGAAATCTATGTTCTTTAATTTTGATATCAGTCAGATTGTCTGATTTTATCAAAGTATAGAGAGTACATTTGTGATAGAAGGGTTATGAGAGCGTACAAATTCTTTCTAGTATTATATATCCTAACGACATTATCATTATTATGGTAATAATGAGATGTTAATGAGGTAAAATGTTTACCTAAGTATTTTTTACTCCGTGAAAGCAGTGGGAGTAGTCTCTGTTATATTTGATATAAAGTTTTATATCAGATATAAAACTAAGAGACTTGTGAGATACTCCTATTAGTCGTGCATTAGATATGATCTAATAAAAGACACAACAAGGCTATCTGTATGACAGTTAGTATAAGTGTTTGACAGTTAATGTATGTCTTATATATAGTATTCATCTTTCGTAAATGATGATTCCTTTTCGAAAGAAATATTGATTAGAATGTCTAATCAATCTTATGTATCATTTGATGATGATATAATAAATACTTTATTATGTGCGATTATAGATATCGATTTAATCGTAATTGTTACGAGTTATTTTGATATCCTATAGACCATAGGATGGATCTTGAAACATGTTCTTTATGATCTTTGAGATATTTAGATTGGGTTTCTAATTTATGGAGCATACAGTCTGCAACTGTTTGGGTCATATTAGTCTCGAGACTAATTATGACGTTAGACAGTATACTTCATAAAGAGTCAGAAAACATGCAGTGAGAGTGTCACATAGGATTCTACTTTGTGAGTGGAATTAGATGCAACTTATGAAGTATTGACTTATGAAGTTGCATAGTGACCTTATAAATTAGAAGTTTTCACATTGGTATTGTGCTTGCGGTTGTCTACAAAGTATTTAGGATCTGATCCACAAATACTTGGACAACTCAGTAGTTGTAGCACAATATTAATGTCGCATCTGAGTCATATTAATGTATAACTTAGGTTCTACAAAATATGAATGATGCTGCCTAAGGAAATAATTGGGTTTGTTGGAAAAACTCAATATGTCATAACAGACCTGATTCTTGTTGCCTACCTCTTGAGAACTAGGTGAGCTTTTGAGGGCCATGTGCATACGATACACATTAAGATGTGTATATGATACTGTGGATTGGCACTAGAGAAAGTGGGAGAAATTGTTGGGGTTGGTGCTCAGAGCGCCAATCCAGACCATATTTATGTCTAATTCATGAATACAAACATCCTTTTTTTTCCATAATATTACTTAATTAGTGGTTGCACCTCTTGTTTTTATATACGTATTCGATCTAATTACTATTATATTGAAACGAAATCTGATTTAGTGATATGTATATATTAGACAAAGACCCGTTAATATATAATGTAGTGCGCAGTTACAAAGTAGTTTCTAATTGACATTGGGAAGTGTCACTACTAGAAATATTTATCAAATAAAGTTCCTGGTCAAGATTTACTAACACGAGTCGGTTAGTTAAATCCGTTGAGACCAGTACATGTTGTATATCTAGACTTGGTCCGATGGTTTATCCCAATGAACCACGAGTCTTGGGAGACTCGTATAGACGTGTAGGTGTTTATAGTGGATAAATACTGAACGACTCACCAAAGATTCTTAAGGATGGTACACCAACGTCAATAAGAATCTTCTCGGGTTGAGTAGCATGTGGTCCTTCGACTTGAGATACTACTGTAGATGTATGAGACATCCTCCATACTTAGATGGCATTCGCGTCACCGATCTACTTAGATCATACCTCCGCTTGTTCGTTGGGTGTGGACTGATCCTCAGGATATCCTGTGTATGTCAAGATAGGATCCGTCAGTTCTGTGTACAGAGCATAGGTAGTCCAAATGTGATTAGCAATCTGTTAAATCTATGGCCATAGTATACTTCGGAAGTGAGTTCTGAATGTTATTTAGAGATTGCTATTAGATACATCGACGAGATTATACCTATAGAGATTTGACGTTTATATCTATATCTCTGGGATAATCCAGATACATGTGACGAAAGGATTATACGTATGCAATGATCTCAACCTGTATGATTCAGCTAGTTTATCTGTGGTCGTCATAATTTACGGGTTGGTAGATTATGGGCACGAATTAGATTTCATGACAGAT
The DNA here is from genome assembly GCA_019454045.1 of Zanthoxylum bungeanum. Classification (NCBI taxonomy): domain Eukaryota; kingdom Viridiplantae; phylum Streptophyta; class Magnoliopsida; order Sapindales; family Rutaceae; genus Zanthoxylum; species Zanthoxylum bungeanum. The sequence goes on along the minus strand of SKCR01011063.1, from coordinate 10,829 downwards.
ATGCCTGAATCTAGAGTCTCACTAATGAAATAAACTCGTAGAGCACTAGGGCGACTATTATAAATAATAGGGATTATTTATAAATCGTTTAACTGTTAAACGAATGATACATGCATTAAGGGTCGAACCGTCATTTCCTAATTAGTGTGTATTTGTGTTTAATATTTGATATTATTAGATACACATTAATTAATTGTAAAATTATGATATTTGACATATATCATTATATATGTATTTGAGATATTTAAAGTAAATATAATACATATATTTGAGATATTTGTATTTAATTAATTATTTAATTATTAAATGATTAAAGTAATTAAAATATAAATATCTTACCAAATGATAATGATGGGAAATGATTCACAATTGTATATAGTTGACTTTGCTTTTAAAAGAAATGGTAGTCAAATTGAGTTTGACTTCTAAGATATTTGTTTAATTTTGATTAAATTTGAAAATATCTATTTTTGTTTTTTAAGCCAATTTCGGCCATGACCTAAAATAAATATAAGTGTTATATTTTTTAGTTGCTTTTGTTGACCTGTTGAATTTTCATTAAAGATGTTAATGATCAAAATGCAAGTTGATAAAGTAAACTTTAAATGAAACCAAAAAAAATATCTAGATATTAATATTGCTTCAAATTCGGCCAAGGTCTACTTTTGTTAAGTATATATTGTTTTGTTTTCATTTTTAGGGTTAAGGAGTTCATAAGTTAAAAAATAAACATAATAGAGTTGAGAGAAAAATGCTTGGAGGCTAAAGAAGAAAGCTTGGAAAAATCTTATTTTTGTAAGTTTTTCTTTAAAGTCTTCAACATAGAAAATGTTTCTAACATGCTTAGCTTCATCTTGTGTTGCTTTGATGTTGTCTCTTTACTTATAGTTTATGTTTTAATTGGTTATGAACTTGTATGAAAGATGTTTGCATGTATGGTTTCAAAGTGAGCTTGAAATGGTTTCATAAGCTCTCATTTGATTATTTGATAATCAAGTTGCCATTCTAGAGTTTCTAAGCCACTCATTGATGACCTAGAATTGTTCTTGGTTGTTTCATGATGGTGATACTTGTTTGGTGTTGTAAAGTTTGAATTTAAGTAATGGATTTAATGGATTTGGTGAAATTGGTCAATTTGATGAAATTGTAAAATTAGGGTTCTTAACCCATTCCAAATTTTAGGATTTTCATATATGTGATGTATTATAGTTGTATATTATGCATATAATTTTTGGGTTGATTGGATTTGATCTTGACATGTTTTGAACAAAAAAGTACTAAATTGTAATTAACCGAAAAATTTTGGGTGCTCTCGACAATTAGAATAAAATTGGGGTTTTTGTTGCAATCTGATTTTGATGAGTTAGACTTGTTGGAAATCATTTTAGAAATGATTTAGAATCATCGAAAATTATATTTGACAGTTTTAGGACTAAAATGATCAATTTGCAAAGTTGTGGGGCATTTCGGTAATTACCAAGAAATTTGATCTCTTGTGTATTTTTTCATAATTTTTATAATTGGGTAATTAAATAAATAAGTTTATTTAATTGATCCAAGAAAAATTTTGAAATTGGAAAATTTTGATTTTCCGTGATTCCGCTGCGTTACCGGATTTCCGCCATAAAACCCCTTCAATTTTGTCACCTTTATTTCGCCACAATCATTTAACCATTGCAACTTGTAAGGCTTGGGATGCTTCAAATAATCTAATCCCAACTTCTCAACTAAAGTTTTACTTTCGACTTTAGCACAACTACCACTGTCAATGATCATACTACACCCTCTGCCATTCACACAGAATCTAGTGTGAAATATGCTCTCCCTCTGCTGATCACTTTCATCCTCAATAATTTGTGCACTCAAATCACGCTTGACAACTATAGACAAGTTATCCAACGGGTATGCAACACTCTCTCCATCACTAGTATCCTCAATCTCAGGCTCATCATCATCAACCTCAACCTCAACCTCATTGTCGGTAGAATATACCTCACCACTCTTCTTATCAATCACCAAGGTGTGCCTATTGAGGCACTGTGAAGCATAGTGTCCCATTCCCAAACACTTGAAATACTTGATGTCCTTAGTCTTTGGTGTTGTAATCTTAGGTTTCGGTCTAACCTTGTGTAGGCACTGCATTTTTGCATATCAGCCCGATGATGAGTCTCGTATGGGGACACTACCTCTTTAGTTGTGAAAGCCGCGGGAAACGGACGTTGGAAGGGTAAAGTTGGAAAATGGAATTTTTGTTGGATTTAACCTCGTTGTTTGGCTTCGGTTGCTTGTTGTACTTCCGTTTCAAAGCTTATCCTCGGCGCCAAAACCCCGTAAACCACTTACAAACCATAAACCAAACCCAAAATACCCAAGCCTACCCAAATAACCAAAGCCCACGCCCATATACCCTTATTCACGCCCAATGGCTTCCTAGATTAGGGATATGCACATTTATCACATGCTAAAATCAAGTCAAATCCCTTCCTAATTAAAATAAATCTCATAGATCCCTTTCTAATCAAAAGCAATCACCATCCTAAATAAGGAGATTCATTCCTTCTGAGATACAAATTAGGAGATGTCACCATCAATGAGAAATCCTTCTCCTATTCAAATAAGGAAAGCCATCACCCCTTTGCCTATAAAAAGAACCCTTCACCACCCTTTTCAACCCGAGCTCATACACCTCTCTCACACGCCTAAAGCACTCTCTTAAGCCTCCATTGCACGCCCAAGCATCCCTCTGAAGCCTCCATTGCCGCACCTTCAAGATCCAATAGCCTCCATTGCCGCATCTTCCCACCATCATCAACACCCTTCACGCCCAAGCCCTAAACTTAACCCTCCATTGCCGAGTTCCAGCCCCCATTCACAGCCCTAAAACACCCTCAAATAAACCTTATTCACAGCCCTAAAGTCGCACTAAACACCCTCCAAACACAGCCCCATTCGCAGCCCCAAAACAGTCCCGAAACACCCCTCACTGCACCTTGACTGCACAGTTTCGTCCCCTGTTCTGGTCAGTTTTTGTTGCGTCTTTAACACCCATAAAACAGTCCTAAAATCACCTAAACCCATCCCCAAAACCTCCATAAAGTTTCCCTAAAAAATCCTCACAAACGCACCTCCCTAAGCCTTCAAAATCACCCAAAACAGTCCGCTAAACCATCAAGACAGTGACCTGAAACATAGCAGCGAAACGGACTTGAAACAGCAGCCCGAACAGCAAAACAGTGAGGAAAGACGTTGAGTTGGTGAACTAAAAGAGTAGCGGATCATTCACCCTTCCAACGGATGTGTAACGCCCTTTCTTAGACGACAAAAGAGGTTAGACCTGAGGGCACCTTTCTACTTATCTTCTTTATTGTTGTTTTATTTATTTTGATATATAATTGCATGAGAGTCGTTTGAAGCATGATGTGATTGTTGGATGAGCGGGATATGTGTTCTCTTTTGTGGTATATCGGATGGAAACCTGGACGTAAATTCCATAGCCGACTCCGAATGGACGGTAGTATGGTCTGCACTCGGGATACAATGCCACGTACCACTTAAGATACACGCATCTCGTCTCATCCTAATTTTTATTTGAGCATGTTATAGTCTTTAGGTTATATGTTTATTATTTAAAGCATGGTTTAATTTAGTTTGTTATTTATTTGTTAAAGCATGTTTAGGTTGTTCATTATGCATGTTCTTAGTTTATGATGCGTTTGGGTAATGATTTATACATGTTGATTTAATGGTTCAATATGCTTGTTGTGTTACATTGCGTGAAATTATTGGATGAAAGCATGTTAGATCTAAGTACCCTTGATCATGAATGATGAATAGATTCGGTTAGTTTATTGCTTAAATTATATCATCACAAGTGACATAAGTAAGGGACCATTCCGAACCCAACGGTTTGAGGTCTTCCCTTGCGAGGGGTGAGTGCGGCCTTAAATCTTTGTCCCGGTTCACACCGGGTGGCGACTCCATGTTATTTCATACTTCCCAACTAGGCCGCGAGCCTAGAACAGCGTCGCCCAGGTTCTGTTGTCTACAGTCTGGCGACTCCACTGGGGATATTTTAGAGAATTGGCCTCGAAATCATGTCTTGTGATGTGTATAATTTGTGCATTAGTTGACCATTTCTATAGTGGGTTGAGGGGGTTAATCAAAGGCTTTGTTGAAGCTAGGTGATGGTTGGGTGTCTTCCTTCACTCACTACCCTTCGGGGAAAAGCTGTGAAGGCACCTAGATAAATCATTACTTGTAGCTCGTTATGGCATACTAGTTTGGAGGACTCGTTGTTTTCCTGACACCAGCGATAAGAGCCTAAGGGGCTTGGGTACTTAAGAGAGCCTCGCTCACCTTCCCTCTGGGGAATCTACAACGGGAAATCCATTCGACAGTTAGTCACACACCGTAACTCGTTGGCACGTACCGTAATGTATAAAAAAGGTACACTCACTTGGTCGCTCGAACCCTTGAGTGGGGAGTCCTAGTTGTGGGTAATCCTTCGTCAAACGAGAGCCTTTGTCCGCGCCCCGTGAACCCACTTGTGAAACTTAGCCTTGAAAGAACCGTTAGTTATTTATTTTATGTTTGTTGGACCGTCGTCATTTGGATCCAGTTGGACCTTTTGTCAAAAGATGTGAACTTGTTGGGCCATTTAAACTAGGGCAAGTTTGTGTCCTTTGACAGTTGGGGCAAAAGCTTCTAAAATGCCGGTGGGCCACTTTGTGAATGGGCCTTTTATCATTTGAAGTCATTTAGCCATATCATTGTAAAATGTAAACCTGTTGGGCCTTTTCAACTGGGACAAGTTTGCACCGCGTGATGGTGTGATTAAATACTTTAAAATGATAATGGGCCAAGTAGTTTAAAGTTTCTTTTCATAATTATATATATTCCATGCATCGCATACATCTCATGCATCTCATGCATACATGCATCATGTTGACTCTTGTGTCTTAAAAGCCATCATGGATACCCGTTGGGTTAGAAAAAAAAAGAAGTCAGAGCATTCCTTGGGAAAATCCAGTATATCAGTCGGTTTATTGCAAAGTTGACGTTAGTATGTGAGCCCATCTTCAAGTTGTTGAGGAAAGATCACCCGGTAAAGTGGAATGAGCAGTGTCAAGAATCATTTGACAGAATCAGAGAATACTTGGTGAAAACTCCCGTTCTGAACCTCCGAGGCACGGTAGACCATTGGTGCTTTATTTGGCTATTGAACCCGAAGCGCTGGGGGCGATGATGGTACAAGCCGAGACAGGAGTAGAGCACGCCATCTACTACTACTCAGTAAGAAGCTGCTTCCGTACGAAGCTCGCTATCAGGAAGTGGAGAGAGATTTGTCTGGCAGTAGTATGGCTGTCCAGGAAATTACGCCACTCCATTTCCAGTCTTACAAGATCCAAGTGGTCGCAAAGGAGAATCTTTGAAGTATCTACATTCGGTGCCTTCACTAGTTGGAAAGCTGGGCAGATGGTTAGTACTGTTGACTGAATTTGACATCGAGTACCTCACTTCAAAGGTAATCAAAGGGCGAGCCGTGGCAGAATTCCTAGCCTTACAACCTGTTGAAGGGGATCAGTACAAGTTTGAATTCCCCGACGAAGAAATCCAAGCTATAGCAGTCCAAGGATGGAAGATGTATTTTGACGGAGCAGTGAACTGCAAAGGAGCCGGAATCGGTATGTAATAGTAACCCCTGGGGGAGAGACTTTGCCTATGGCCAAGAGGTTGACGTTCAGGGTAACTAACAATATGGCTGAGTATGAAGCATGTGCATTCGGCTTGACTGCATTAATAGCCTTGAGAGCTACGAACGTGGATGTTTACGGAGATTCAATGTTGGTGATCCGACAGATGCAAGGAGAATGAGAGTTAAAAGAAGAACGGTTGAAGCCGTACTTATTCCACCTCAGAAACCTAGCACATGCTATCCCTAACTGCAAATTTCAGCACTTGCCTCGGGAAGAAAATCAGATGGCAGATGCATTGGCAACGCTAGCCGCAACCTGGGAGAATCCAGAGAAATTGGTGATGAGACCACTTGTGTTGGCGACGACAAGTAAGCTTGTTTATGAGATAGAGCGGGTATCGGAAATAGAGGTCAACGATGGAAAACCTTGGTATCATGATATTCGAAAGTATCTGGAACATAGGGAATTCCCAGAGGAAGGGAGCAGAAAAGACAGAATCGCCATTCAGAAGTTGGCTGCTCAATATGTGAGTCTGAAGGGAGAACTCTACAAGAGGCAAGCGAATGGTGTTCAGCTGAAATGTTTGAGAAAGGAAGAAGCTCAGAAGATAATGGATGAAGTGCATGCTGGTGTCTGTGGACCGCATATAAACGGATTGAACTTGTCCTGCAAGATTGTGAGACAAGGCTTTTACTGGTCAACCATGGAAGCTGACTGCGCGAAGCTGGTAAGGCACTGTCATGATTGTCAAGCGCACGGGAATTTGAATCATTTGCCACATACAGAATTGCACGGGTTGTCAGAACCGTGGCCTTTCTCAACATGGGGAATTGATATGATCGGAGAGATTCGGCCGAATGCGTCAAACGGATATCGCTTTATAGTGGTAGCAGTGGACTACTTCTCGAAATGGGTAGAAGCCGAGTCGTTCCGTAATGTCACGGCAAAACAAATGGCTAAGTTCATAGCCCGGAATCTCATATGCCGGTATGGTATGCCGCATCACGTGGTTACGGACAATGGAGTCCAGTTTCAGGGAGAGACCAAGGCGATGTTACAGAGGTATGGGATAGGTCATCATAAGTCTTCACCATACAGACCACAGGCTAATGGAGCAGTTGAGGCAGCCAACAAGACAATAAAGACGATTCTGGCGAAGATGACGGAGAATTACAAAGACTGGGCTGATAAGCTGTCGTATGCCTTGTGGGGATACAGAACTTCTGTAAGGACAGCAACTGGAGCTACGCCTTACTCTTTAGTCTATGGAATGGAAGCGGTACTGCCGGTGGAAGTTGAGATACAGTCCATGCGGGTGTTAGTAGAAGCAGAATTGCCTGAACGAGAATGGACCTCACTGAGGTTTGAGCAGTTAGCATTGATGGATGAGAAGAGGATGAAGTCCTTGCATCACATGCAGATATATCAGAAGAGGTTGGCCAGAGCATTTAATAAGAAGGTGCGTCCTACCAAGATCAAGAAAGGTGATCTGGTACTTAAGCAGTCGAAGCCGTCGACGACAGACCCAAGAGGGAAGTTCAGACCAAATTGGGAAGGACCATACATTGTTCAGAAGGTAATGGGAAATGGAGCAGTGAGACTGTCGGACTTGGAAGGGAATGAGTTCACCGAGCCGATCAATGTTGACAGATTGAAGTTGTATTTTGCCTGAGGGACAGAAGACTGAATAGTCATCCGCAGAAGACCTAACCCAACGGGATAAAGAGAACTCATGCATGCATGCACACATATAACCCATTATTGCATTCCTTTTTTTTTTTTGCGTGTTTTGTGTTTTTGTTTTATATTCACAGGTATCGAAGAATAAAAGAGAAAGCGGCAAAGACAAGCTAATCAGAAAACAGCACTGTATTAAATTTGAGAAGAAATCCTAGGGCTGAGGTCCATATCGGTGTTAAGATTCAGATGGTAATCTAAGGGTTAAGGCCCATTTTGAGTTTGAATTTCGGGTATGGATCCCGGGGGCGAAGCCCACATGGTCAGCAGTAAAGAGGAAGAATTCCTTTGATTGAGTGTGAGTGAGTGAGTAAAAAAAAAAAAAAAAAAGTGAGAGATAAGTCTTTGATGGTTAAACATATGTCCGGTGATGACATTATGTGCTGTAGGGAGAAGCCTTAGAAGCGAGAAGCGCGAGACGCGCTCTTATCCGGTATTCTGAATGGATTGATCTCAGCTGGACTCATGAATCACTTGATAAATGTATCTCAACAGTAGAAGCCTGAGAGGTTGATTAGATGACTAGTTGAAGAGATGGTGGATTGGTGAATGACCGTTTGCCTGGATGTCCACACTGATTTGCCTTTGCTACGATACATGATATGGTTGGAAAATAAAGAAAGAAAAGTCTCTACAATGAAAAGAAAAGAAATAGACCGCCTATAACCGATAAGCGTGAAGCTACCCATGGGCGAGTATTAGGACCACCATGAGGAGAAATGCTACCTTAAAGGGTAGGTGAGTCAGAAAAAGAAAAAGAGAAAAGAAAGAAAAAAAAAAAAAAATGAAGGAAAATAATGAAAAGAAAGAGACGATGCAATAAAAGAAGACCATATCATGTTAAGTATGCTACAGTAATCACAGAATGTGACCCAGACATCTAGGTTGGTTAGACCCACTGATCCGATTCTCCGAAGCGAAATCATCGAGTTGACTGACTTAAGGAATAAGCTGCGAAGGAGCCTTAGCACAAACACACACTAGGAGTCTGGTTCAGATCACCCATTCAGGGGATTGGGTTTGAGTATGTCGAATACTTTGAAGATTCTTTGGCTTTGACGCAAAGCATCCGTTGAGAAAGAAAATATGTTTAGCTATCAAGATTATCTCAAAGAGAGGCACTACAGTGTGGAAAATAGAGAATCGGCATCAGTAGTAGACTTGCCGGGTATGGCATTCAGGAGGCGAGGCCCACATTAGGTTCATCATCAGATCTGCCGGGTATGGCATTCTGTGGGCGAGGCCCACATTGGTTCAAATCAGTTTCAGCCAGGTACGGCACTACGGGTATGGAGATATCAGATCAGCCAGGTACGACACTCCGGGTATGGAGATATCAGATCAGCCAGGTACGACACTCCGGGTATGGAGATATCAGTTCAGCCAGGTACGACACTCCGGGTATGGAGATATCAGATCAGTTTTAGCCAGGTACGGCACTCCGGGTATGGAGATATCAGATCAGCCAGGTACGGCACTCCGGGTATGGAGATATCAGATCAGCCAGGTACGTCACTCCGGGTATGGAGATATCAGTTCAGCCAGGTACGGCACTCCGGGTATGGAGATATCAGATCAGTTCAACCAGGTACGGCACTCCGGGCATGGAGATATCACAGCTGTGACACCCTAGGTACGGGGTTAGCATTCAGACATTTGTGGCTCTCTAGGTACGGAGACGTCACCGCGACACCCTAGGTACGGGGTTAGCACTCAGACATTTGTGGCACTCTAGGTACGGAGGCGTCACTGCACACCCTAGGTACGGGGTTAGCATTCAGACCACAGCGACGCCCTAGGTACGGGGTTAGCACGCAGGTACGGCATGTGGACTATTCAGACATTTGTGGCACTCTAGCTACGGAGGCGTCATTACGACACCCTAGGTACGGGGTTAGCACTCAGACATTTGTGGCTCTCTAGGTACGGAGACGTCACCGCGACACCCTAGGTACGGGGTTAGCACTCAGACATTTGTGGCACTCTAGGTACGGAGGCGTCACTGTGACACCCTAGGTACGGGGTTAGCACTCAGACATTTGTGGCTCTCTAGGTACGGAGACGTCACCGCGACACCCTAGGTACGGGGTTAGCACTCAGACATTTGTGGCACTCTAGGTACGGAGGCGTCACTACGACACCCTAGGTACGGGGTTAGCACTCAGACATTTGTGGCTCTCTAGGTACGGAGACGTCACCGCGACACCCTAGGTACGAGGTTAGCACTCAGACATTTGTGGCACTCTAGGTACGGAGGCGTCACTGCGACACCCTAGGTACGGGGTTAGCACTCAGATATTTGTGGCTCTCTAGGTATGGAGACGTCACTGCGACACCCTAGGTACGGGGTTAGCATTCAGACCACAGTGATGCCCTAGGTACGAGGTTAGCACGCCAGGTACGGCATGTGGACTATTCAGACATTTGTGGCTCTCTAGGTACGGAGACGTCACCGCGACACCCTAGGTACGGGGTTAGCATTCAGACCACATCGACGCCCTAGGTACGGGGTTAGCACGCCAGATACGGCATGTGGACTATTCAGACATTTGTGGGACTCTAGGTACGGAGGCGTCACTGCGACACCCTAGGTATGAGGTTAGCACTCAGACAACCAACATCATCACTGCGGCACTCTAGGTATGGAGACGCAACCGCGACGCCCTAGGTACAAGGTTTAGCATTATCAACTCAGCACAGTAGGCAGACCAGGTGACAGCTGGCGAGCCAGGTAAGTAAAAATGCATTGCACGTACTTTGATAGGATTGTCATTGTCACACACTGCACAAGTCCCATCAAAGTGGGGGCGACTGTAGGCACTGCATTTTTGCATATCAGCCCGATGATGAGTCTCGTATGGGGACACTACCTCTTTAGTTGTGAAAGCTGCGGGAAACGGACGTTGGAAGGGTAAAGTTGGAAAATGGAATTTTTGTTGGATTTAACCTCGTTGTTTGGCTTCGGTTGCTTGTTGTACTTCCGTTTCAAAGCTTATCCTCGGCCCAAAACCCCGTAAACCACTTACAAACCATAAACCAAACCCAAAATACCCAAGCCTACCCAAATAACCAAAGCCCACGCCCATATAGCCTTATTCATGCCCATGGCTTCCTAGATTAGGGATATGCACATTTATCACATGCTAAAATCAAGTCAAATCCCTTCCTAATTAAAATAAATCTCATAGATCCCTTTCCTAATCAAAAGCAATCACCATCCTAAACAAGGAGATTCATTCATTGTGAGATACAAATTAGGAGATGTCACCATCAATGAGAAATCCTTCTCCTATTCAAATAAGGAAAGCCATCACCCCTTTGCCTATAAAAAGAACCCTTCACCACCCTTTTCAACCCGAGCTCATACACCTCTCTCACACGCCTAAAGCACTCTCT
>SKCR01011062.1:0-77507 GCA_019454045.1 Zanthoxylum bungeanum | reverse complement strand
TCCCAATGAAGTACTGAGACGCATTCATGTGGGACTATTGTGTGTGCAAGACCAAGCAACAGATAGGCCTACAATGCCGGATGTTGTTTCCATGCTTACGAATGAATCTCTTACTCTGCCTACACCGAAACAACCAGCATTTTTCATCAATGTTGCCAGTGAAGAACCACGAGTTACTAAAAATAACTCAGAAGTTTGTTCGATAAATAATGTGTCAATTTCAGTTATGGAAGCAAGATGATATACTGGTTGCATAAACTTTGAGGCATCTATACAGATCAGCACGATCTGAGAAATCAATGTTTGATACTTGTACTGAGTTGAAAACAGTCATATGAACCTTAATGGGATATTCAAACTTGTGGAATAGGACTATAGTAAATAATAACAACATTAGTAGAGGATTGCATCAAACACTTGGGACACAAGGCAGCAATAAGATAAACTACAGCAAGTAAATATAGCTGTATTTTATCTCTAAACATATAGCTATGTTTCGTTTTTATGCATATCTGTTTTATAATGTCAGTACTTAGAATAAGGAGCAAGTAAAAGCTTATTATGCTATTAAAATGAATAACACATTCGTCAAATTTCCTAATCTTTTTGTGAGAGCTTGAACTGTGAATCCTTTCTGCATGTACAAAATTCTGTCCAATGGAGGTAAGAAATCACATTCTTTTCATGGCTCATGTCTCATTCTTTATCTTCATAAGTATTCCAGATTACGAGCGAGTCATAAGATAAACTTTAATTGGTGGCCAAACCAAACCAAACAAAACCATTTCCACTAGGTGAGGACTTGGTCTTGGTGACCAAATGAATCCTAAAATTTCTGATTTTGAGTTGAATGAATCAGAAGCAAACACTAACAGAATTGTTGGAACAGAATAATAGTTTATAAAGTCTATAATCAAAAACATTAGCTTCTCAAGATTAAATGGTTTCCCTTATTCAAAATACTAAAATGTGATGTTTCGTAATTGTTCAGGAGCTCCGGAGTATGCCATGAGTGGCATTGTTGCCAGGAAAACAGGTACGGGAAAATGTTTGCCAAGAAGAACCATGGTCGCTATCATCCGGAGTGCCTCCTAAATCTTAGAGGAATTGTAAGTATTAATTACATATATATAGATATACATGAGCATTCTAGTAGATGTGTTACTCAAGTTATGGTGAGAGACAGGCACTAACAGGTAGCAACAGCAGTGTTTAATTTAGTTCTTAATATTTAGTGTTAAAACTTGCCAATCTCAGGCTTGAGAGCTGCTGAATGAAGGCAAAGGCTTAGAGCTACTGGAAGGATCATGCTCAGCTCTGATAACGAGGCATTGAGATGCATTCATGTAGATCTTTTGTGCATACAAGACCAGGCAGAGGATAGACCCACAATGCCCCAAGTTGTTTTCAATTTCATGCTTCAAAATGGAACAAGGCCGTTCCCTCGACGAAAACAACCAGCCTTTTCCATCAATGTTAATACTGTTGATCAATTGCCAGAAGTTCATGGAAATCGGGTTGAAAATTGTTCAATAAATGATGTAACAATGTCGATCATCAAAGAAAGGGAAAAAAATAAAAAAAAAATGAACTTGCATCTTACTAGCATGGTTACAAATCTTCACTACATTACATTTCAACCAAGTAGCCTTAAAAGAAGTTCTTGAGTTTGTGAGCATCAGCGATGCTCAAAAAATTCAAGCCAAGACAGAGGAAAAAGAATAAATCTTCAAGTAACCGGCATCCACAGACAAGGCTTTGGACCATCCCATGACGAAGCCAAACCCCATGATTAAATTAGAAATTTCAATTAATATTAGAAAACTAGCCTATGTAAATTTTGAAATTTAGCTTAATTTGGTGGAGCTTTTCCCTTTCCTTTTGCATTAATTCTGTCACAAGCTATTAAAATTATTTATTTTGAATTACGCAACTCCAATTTTATAATTTCTACTAATTTTACAAAAAAAAATAAATAAATAAAAATTAACCACCTTTAAATTTAATTCTGACTCCGCCGTTGGGACCATATGATCATTTACATATACTTTTTGTAGAATAATATGCTATGACACCAAAATCTAGCTCTTGAATATATTAACGCTCTACACTTGCATCACTTCAACTTATTTCATTAATTAACTGTCTAATTGTCCATAAAGATTTGACGGAGTGATTTTTAAATAATTTTTTAAGTTAATTTACTAAATTAGCAAAAAAACAGTTAACATTAATTATTAACTAGCTATTACCTTAAATTGCTCTAACATCCGACCCGTGAGTGAAAGAGAAGAATCACGTGGGCTTGAAAATTTTGGTAGGACGATGCCTATTGACTTTGCATATATATACAATTTCAAAGGCTTTTCTGGCTCCTTACTCACTGTCAGCCTTCTCACGACTCCTCCTTCATTCCGCGTGATATCTTACTCTCCCCTTATTTAGTGAAAATTTATGTATTTAACTTATATTCTCTATTTAATGATTTTAGGGATTGATTTATTTGTTGTTTAGAGAATAGGAAAACAAAACAAAAATCAATGACAACATTCATTCTCACCAGCCCACAAAGTAAAAATTAAGCCAGCCCTCAAGACGAAGCCACAAATTTATAGGAATAGTGATTCAATCGAGGGGAAAAAGCCATGATTTTTAGATCTTCCTCCGTACAGGGTTGGGTTCACTGCACTCTCGAACCAGGACTGCACAACACAGTTTCGTTTAGTTCAAATTCTCAAGTGAGTTTTTTAAATTTATAGTGCATCGTGAATTTTGAAGGATGGGGTTTTGAGACTGATATAGGAATTTATAAATACCCTTTGAGCGATTCAATGTGGCTATTGAAGAATGTGGAGAAATTTACACTAAAATTATAGTTGGTTCTTTTAGATTTGATTTGTCTATAAAGTTTTTGTGCTAATGGCTGATTTGGTTGGTTTACAAGAGATTGTCGGGCCTAGATTTCAATCGTTAGAGTTGATTGGAGAATTTCATTTGGAGATGTCTATAAAGCATAAGTAAAACTCATTGACGACGAATCACTAAAGCTCTCTGTTGCCGTTTCTCTTCACCGATCAAAGCTTTTCCACAACTGAAATCAAAACGTCGAGCCTCTGTCCTCTGAATCGGACGCTCCGCTGGAAACGAAAGGTATCTTTATCACTTCTCACAATTCCACTCTCTCAGTAACCAAACAGAGCCTGAACACGTGTTTGTTTCTGTTAAAATTCTAGGCCAATGAGCGAAAGCAAGATATTGTGGACAAATGTTTTGAGTATTGCAACTAATCTATTATGCTATTATTTGATTATAGTATCGTTATTAAATTGTATGTTTTCAAAAAAATCTTATATCTCAACTCAAGCGACAGTGAAATGATGAATTTGAATCATCATCAGGAACTAGTAATTCAGAGTTAGTTATCAGGGTCTGTATCAGAAATTCTTCATTAAGGCCAGCTATCAAGGTCTGTTATCAGGATCAGTCCTTCGAGTTCAGACCCTCATGTTCAGGCATTCAGGGTTAATTCAATCAGGGCTTGTCCTTTAGAATCAGACCTGTAGGCATTGCATTTTTGCATGTGAAACCCGATGAGGAGTCTTATTTGGAGACAACTACCTTTTAAGTTACGGAAACCGCGGGAAACGGACATCGGAAGGGAAGAGTCAAGAATTGATTCATTCACGGATTAAGTTCACTAGTTTGGCTTCAAGTAACTCGTTTGTTTTCTGTTTTAAAATTTATGCTCGGCCCGAGACACCTAAACCCGGCCCACGCACACCTAGTCCGCATGAACTTAGCCTACACACCCCACCTAGCCCACACAAACTTAGCCCAAACACTTAACTAAATTAACATGCACCTAGCCAAGCCCATTCCCACCCACCAAGGCCCACACGCCCATCACCCTTAAAATACCCCCAAATTAAATAAATAAATATTAATTAAAACATTAACTAAATAAGATATTAATATAATTAATTAAATAATTAAATAAAACATTTACCAAACTTAAACTAAAATCATGCCTAATTTAAATAATTTGAATATATCATATACTAAAATTAAAAAGAAGATATGGCTAATTAAAATCAATCCTAACCAAGTAAAACCAATCAAATATTTGACTTCCTAATCTAATAAGACATATACCAATTTAAAATAGTTGACTTCCTAATTTAAAATATTTTTCCCCCCTCAATCTTGTGTATACCATTCTTAGGACCCCTAATTTGGAAACTAGATCCCTTCCTTATGAGACAAGGGGAAGCCCTAGCCCTCTTCTATATAAACAAAGCCAAACCAAGACATGCAGGGCCTTCACACAATTGGAATTCACGCCTACCTCTCACAATCCACGCATCAACACACACACGGCACAAATAAGAAAACAACAAACCATAAACCCTAATCACACACTGCCCTCACCCTAGCTCTCTCTCTCACGGCAATAATACACACAAAATAATAACCCTAACCTCTCCTTTGAACCTCGACACACAGCAACTTCATACAACCCTTCAACCCTACTCTCATTCACTCCTCGCAGCCACTCAGCCATTTACCCCTCCGAGCAACTTCACGTAAGAAGCACTTCACGGCCGAAACACACTGCAGCGCACAAAAAACCATTCACGTGAAGCAAGCAACTTTCGCCACCCTCCAAATGCACAGCCTTGACCCTTAGACACAAACCCTAGATTGATCAGCGCCCTTACACCTCCACACACATCAACTGCCAACAGCCCCTAACCCTCACCCGAACGCATGAACCTCACGTAAGCAACTTCAATAGCCACATAACTCTCGCACTGACGCCTAGCCTTAAACTACCCTTTATGCATCCAGCACCATAAAACCAAGATCACTCACGCCTGGCTCAAAAACCCACTCTCATCACACCAGCACGCCCCATGAACCGAGACCAGCCCTCACCGACACAAACCAGCAACGTAACTCATCCTTCCAAATTGCCGCAAATACACTAATAACCCTACAAAAAACAGTGAACAAAAGCATCCCAAAACAGCCCAAAAAAATTACCCCCAAAACAGTCCAGAAAACACCCTAAAACTGCACTAAAAGCAGCAGCCCGATTCCCCTTAAAAAATCATCAAAACAGCAGCCCAAAACACACACAAACAGTCCATAAATGACCTGAAATAGTGAGCAGAAAACACCGAGAAAACAGCAGCAAAGTGAAGCAAAAACAGCAGCAAAGTGAAGCCAAAACAGCGAGGAAAACAGTGGAACAACAAGTTAAGACGCTAAGCTAGTGAACCGGAAGAATAAGAAGCTTTTACCCCTTCCGATCTCCGCGAAACGCAAGTCCGAAGACGACTTAGAATGTTAGACCTGAGGGTACCTTTCACACTTGTTTTTTTTTTATTTGATTTTTATTGATTCTTTTAATTGTGTTTTAATTATTTATTGAATATTGTTTGCATGCGATGTGTGTTGTGGCCATTGATTAAAACGGAAAATACGTCGTCTCTCGTGGTATATAGGATGGAAACCCAGACGTAAATTCTGTAGCCGATTCCGAATGGACGGTAGTGCGGTCTGTACTTGGGATACAACTCCACGTACCACTTGAGTAAACGGCGTATATTTCACTTTATGTTATTTTGATTATTCTCACTTTATTATTCCGTCTTTTAATTTCCGCATGTTATTTATTTATGTTATGATGCGATCGAGCGCATGGGCTTAGTAAGTGGAATGAAAGATCCCCCATGGGGAAGGGTTAAAGCCCTTTACCACGATGCTTTGCCGCGCCGGTTGATGTGTGTTCGGTTGAATGCAAGACATGTTCAATCGGACATATTAAGTTTGATATGATTATCTTTATTTTTGTATGTATGATGTGATCGAGCGCATGGGCTTAGTGAGTTAGTCCAAAGGTCCTCTATTTGAGAGACGAAGAGCCTAAAAGGCCACCTTTGTGACACTACTTCGCCGCGCCGGACGAAGTGTGTTTGGGTTGAATGTACGTTCAATCGGGCATACGAAGTCCTACACTTTTATTGTCTTTATTTCATGTATTGTGATGTGACGCGCATGGGCTTAGTATGTTGGTCTAAAGATCCTCTCTTTGAGAGACAAAGAGCCCCAAAAGGCCACCTTTACGGCAGTACTTCGCCGCGCCCCTTTATTTTGTTGTTTAGTATGACGTCTTCTTACATGACCATGCATCATATCACATTGCGCATGGGCTTAGTATGTTGGTCTAAATGTCCTCTCTTTGAGAGACAAAGAGCCTAAAAGGCCACCTTTACGGCAGTACTTTGCCGCCCTCTTTTATTTAGTTATTCGCTTCATAACGTCTTTTTGAAAATTCATGCATCATATTGCATTGCGCATGGGCTTATCAAGTGAGATTAAGCGTCCTCCACTTTGAGGGGTGAAAATGCTTGAAAGCTACCTTTGCTACAATGATTTGTCGCGCCCCTTAATCTGTTGTTATGTACGAGAACTCATATATTCATCTGTTCATGTATGTGTCATGTCGTTTACTGCATTTTGGAGGTCACTACTATAACCCTGTTCGAACGCGTTTCGAAACGCTGCACGAACGCATGTTTTCTGTCTTGTCCCGTTCGAACGTGTTATCAAACGCTATACGGACGCGAACCTTCTGTCTACCGTTCTAACGCGTTTACGAACGCTACACGAACGCGAATACACTGAATTGAGTCATTTTCATCACATGTGCGTCTGTGTCTATATCTATCTTCTTTTGCACCACGTCATAGCATGCTCACTTTAATGCCTAATTGCATCCCTAAGCGTCTTTTTGCATTACGTACTTAGTTGACTCTTTTATTTGTGCATGGACATGTAATGGCTATTTTTTTGAAATCAAATGTTCGCCATTATTTGATTCGCCTTTATGTGTGCTTGTGTGGTTAGCATGTGCTTGTGTTTCCATGAATACAATATGCCAATGAAGTTGTATGTTCGTTGCTACTTTGATGTACTTTCAAGCATGCAATCTTAGATGTGAAATATATGCAAATTTAGGTGTAAGTTTTATTTTTGTGCATATGGATTTAGAAGCATGATACTCTTGGAAATAAGTGTTACTTAAGCTTGATTAAATTATTACACAAATCCTTTCATTACAAGTGACATAAGTAAGGGACCATTCCGAACCCAACGGTTTGAGGTCTTCCCTTGCGAGGGGTGAGTGCGGCCTTAAATCTCATTTTCCCGGTTCACACCGGGTGGCGACTGCATTATTCTCCGGTGTAGTCCCTCGTGGCTACTCCATACTCCCGACCGGGCCGCGAGCCTGGGACAGCATGCGTCGTCCAGTTTCTGTGTCCCACAGTCTGGCGACTCCACTGGGGATAGAGAATCGGCCCCGAATATTGTCTTGTAATGTTTGGATTTATGTTTTAATTGACCGTGTCTATAGTGGATAAAATGGGGGTTTAATCAAAGGCATTTTAAGGCTAGGTAATGGTTTGGTGTCTTCCTTCATTCACTACCTTTCTAGAAGGAAAAGCTGTGAAGGCACCTATATAGCCATCTACTCGTAGCCTATTGTGATGGACTAATTTGGAGGACTCGTTGTTTATTCCTGACACCAAGCGATAAGAGCCTAAGAGGCTTGGGTATTTAAGTGAGCCTCGCTCCACTTTCCCTCTGGGGAATCTACAACGGGAAATCCATTTGACAGTCAGTCACACACCATAGCTCATTGGCACGTACCTTAGTGTATAAAAAAGGGTGCGCTCACTTGGTTGCTCGAACCCTTGATTGGGGAGACCTAGTTATGGGCCATCCTTCGCCGATGAGAGCCTTTGTCTATACTCTTGTGAACCCACCCATAGACCGGGGTTGTATGGTTAAAGTAACAATTATTTCCTTGAGTATGTGCTTGTGGACCATCCTCATTTGGATGCAGTTGGACTATTGTCAGAAATGCGAACTTGCTGGGCCATTTAAACTGGGGCGAGTTCGTACCTTATGACCATTAGGCCCAAAGCTTCTGAAATGTTGATGGGCCATTCTGTAGAAATCATTGTTGTATGTTTGCATTATCTTTCTTTGCGCTTGTGTTCGGAACATTACCATTTGGATTTAGTTGGGCTCCTTGCCATGAGATGTGAACTCGTTGGGCCATTTAAACTGGGACGAGTTTACTCCTATGACAGTTGGCCCAAAAACTTCTAAAATGATGATGAGCCGATTTGTGTGAAAATTTTAATGAGTTGATATATTTCTTGCATCACATATGCCTCATGCATACATGCACCATGTTAACCCCATTTTGTCTTGAAAGCCATCATAGATACCCGTTGGTTAGGGAAGAGGACAGACTTGTCAAAAGACCAAGCAGCCACCAAGAGTACTGGCAGAAGACCTAGCCCAACGGGATAGGAAACCCAATCATGCATGCATGCATACACGTAACATATTTGCATCCTTTTTGTGTTTGTTCTGTTTTGTAATAACAGGTTTCAAAAGAGAAAAAGAGAAAGCGGCAAAGACAAGACAACCAGAAGCAGCAACCGTACAATGTCAGTAGTCTTCTGGAATGAATCACAGGGGCGAGGCCCGTATCAGTATCAGTCTGGGGGCAAGGCCCATATCAGCAGTATCAGTCTTGGGGCGAGGCCCATATCAGTATCAGTCTTGGGGCGAGGCCCGTATCAGTGTCAGTCTGGGGGCGAGGCCCATATCAGCAATATCAGTTGGGGGCGAGGCCCATATCAGCAGTATCAGTCTTGGGGCGAGGCCCATATCAGTATCAGTCTTGGGGCGAGGCCCGTATCAGTGTCAGTCTGGGGGCGAGGCCCATATCAGCAATATCAGTTTGGGGCGAGGCCCATATCAGCAGTATCAGTCTTGGGGCGAGGCCCATATCAATATCAATCTGGGGGCGAGGCCCATATCAATATCAGTTTGGGGGGAAGCCCACATCATTCTTGGGGTGATGCCCGTGTCAGTATCAGTCTGGGGGTGAGGCCCACATCAGTATCAGTTTGGGGATGAGTCCCAGGGGCGAGGCCCACATCAATATCAGTTTGGGGCGATGCCTATGTCAGTATCAGTCTGGGGGGCGAGGCCCATGTCAGTATCAGTTGGGGGCGACCCCACATCAGTATCAGTTTGGGGATGAGTCCCAGGGGGGCGAGGCCCATATCAGTTTCAATCTTGGGGATGAGTCCCAGGGGCGAAGCCCATATCAGTATCAGTTGGGGGCAAGGCCCATATCAGTACCAGTTTGGGGCGAGGCCCACATCAGTAACAGGGTTGAGGCCCACATCAGTATCAGTTTGGGGATGAGTCCCAGGGCCGAGGCCTACATTAGTATCAGTCTGGGGGCGAGGCCCACATCAGTATCAGTTTTGGGGATAAGTCCTAGGGCTGAGGCCCACATCGTCAGAATTTTGGAATGAATCCCAGGGTCGAGGCCCACATCAGCAGAATTTTGGAATGAATCTAGGGAATGAATCCCAGGGCTGAGGCCCACATCAGCAGAATTTTGGAATGAATCCCAGGGCCGAGGCCCACATCAGCAGAATTTTGGAATGAATCCAGGGAATGAATCCCAGGGCCGAGGCCCACATCAGCAGAATTTTGGAATGAATCCCAGGGCCGAGGCCCACATCAGCATCAGTTTGGGGCGAGGCCCGTATTAGCATCAGTGTCAGTCTTGCCGGGTATGACATTCTGAGGGCGAGGCCCACATTACATCAGATCAGTTCTGCCGAGAATGGCACTCCGAGAATGGAGATATAGTCCGGGAATGGACAGCTCGAGAATGAGCACGCCGAGAATGGCACGCCGGGAATGGCACTCCGAGAATGGAGATATAGTCCGAGAATGGACAGCTCGGGAATGAGCACGCCGAGAATGGCACGCCGGGAATGGCACTCCAAGAATGGAAACACAGTTCGAGAATGAACAAGCCGGGAATGGCACTTCAAGAATGGAGCAAGGTTCGGAAATGGACCACTCTTATATCAGTATTGGTTCGGAAATGGACTATCTCTCCTCAGCAATGGTTCAGAAATGGACCACTCCCATATCAGTAACGGTTCGGAAATGGACCACTCTCTTATCAACAACGGTTCGGAAATGGACCACTCTCATATCAGTATTGGTTCGGAAATGGACTATCTCTCATCAGCGACGGTTCAAAAATGGACCACTCTCATATCAGTATCGGTTCGAAATGGACTACTATCACTCGCCGAAAATGGCACTCCGAAAATGGAGCACGGTTCGAAATAGACCATCATCTCATCACTCGCCGAAAATGGCACTCCGAAAATGGAGCACGGTTCGAAATGGACCATCATCTCATCACTCGCCTCGCCGAAAATGGCACTCCGAAAATGGAGCACGGTTCGAAATGGACCATCATCTCATCTCGCCGAAAATGGCACTCCGAAAATGGAGCACGGTTAGAAAATAGACCATTATCTCATCAGTCACCGAAAATGGCACTCCAAAAATGGAGCACAGTTCGAAAATGGATAGACATCACTTCAGCAACGCCTCAGAAATGAGGTTTAGCATACCAAAAATGGTACAACCAGATCAACTCAACTCAACACAGCAGGCAAACCAGCAGACAGCTGGCGAGCCACGTAAGTGAAAATGCATTGCATGTACTTTGATAGGATTGTCACTGTCACACACTGCACAAGCCCCATCAAAGTGGGGGCGACTGTAGGCATTGCATTTTTGCATGTGAAACCCGATGAGGAGTCTTATTTGGAGACAACTACCTTTTAAGTTACGGAAACCGCGGGAAACGGACATCGGAGGGAAGAGTCAAGAATTGATTCATTCACGGATTAAGTTCACTAGTTTGGCTTCAAGTAACTCGTTTGTTTTCTGTTTTAAAATTTATGCTCGGCCCGAGACACCTAAACCCGGCCCACGCACACCTAGTCCGCATGAACTTAGCCTACACACCCCACCTAGCCCACACAAACTTAGCCCAAACACTTAACTAAATTAACATGCACCTAGCCAAGCCCATTCCCACCCACCAAGGCCCACACGCCCATCACCCTTAAAATACCCCCAAATTAAATAAATAAATATTAATTAAAACATTAACTAAATAAGATATTAATATAATTAATTAAATAATTAAATAAAATATTTACCAAACTTAAACTAAAATCATGCCTAATTTAAATAATTTGAATATATCATATACTAAAATTAAAAAGAAGATATGGCTAATTAAAATCAATCCTAACCAAGTAAAACCAATCAAATATTTGACTTCCTAATCTAATAAGACATATACCAATTTAAAATAGTTGACTTCCTAATTTAAATAATTTTCCCCCCTCAATCTTGTGTATACCATTCTTAGGACCCCTAATTTGGAAACTAGATCCCTTCCTTATGAGACAAGGGGAAGCCCTAGCCCTCTTCTATATAAACAAAGCCAAACCAAGACATGCAGGGCCTTCACACAATTGGAATTCACGCCTACCTCTCACAATCCACGCATCAACACACACACGGCACAAATAAGAAAACAACAAACCATAAACCCTAATCACACACTGCCCTCACCCTAGCTCTCTCTCTCACGGCAATAATACACACAAAATAATAACCCTAACCTCTCCTTTGAACCTCGACACACAGCAACTTCATACAACCCTTCAACCCTACTCTCATTCACTCCTCGCAGCCACTCAGCCATTTACCCCTCCGAGCAACTTCACGTAAGAAGCACTTCACGGCCGAAACACACTGCAGCGCACAAAAAACCATTCACGTGAAGCAAGCAACTTTCGCCACCCTCCAAATGCACAGCCTTGACCCTTAGACACAAACCCTAGATTGATCAGCGCCCTTACACCTCCACACACATCAACTGCCAACAGCCCCTAACCCTCACCCGAATGCATGAACCTCACGTAAGCAACTTCAATAGCCACATAACTCTCGCACTGACGCCTAACCTTAAACTACCCTCCATGCATCGAGCACCATAAAACCAAGATCACTCACGCCTGGCTCAAAAACCCACTCTCATCACACCAGCACGCCCCATGAACCGAGACCAGCCCTCACCGACACAAACCAGCAACGTAACTCATCCCTCCAAATTGCCGCAAATACACTAATAACCCTACAAAAAACAGTGAACAAAAGCATCCCAAAACAGCCCAAAAAAACTACCCCCAAAACAGTCCAGAAAACACCCTAAAACTGCACTAAAAGCAGCAGCCCGATTCCCCTTAAAAAATCATCAAAACAGCAGCCCAAAACACACACAAACAGTCCATAAATGACCTGAAACAGTGAGTAGAAAACACCGAGAAAACAGCAGCAAAGTGAAGCAAAAATAGCAGTAAAGTGAAGCCAAAACAGCGAGGAAAACAGTGGAACAACAAGTTAAGACGCTAAGCTAGTGAACCGGAAGAATAAGAAGCTTTTACCCCTTCCGATCTCCGCGAAACGCAAGTCTGAAGACGACTTAAAAGGTTAGACCTGAGGGTACCTTTCACACTTGTTTTTTTTTATTTTATTTTTATTGATTCTTTTAATTGTGTTTTAATTATTTATTGAATATTGTTTGCATGCGATGTGTGTTGTGGCCATTGATTAAAAAGGAAAATACGTCGTCTCTCGTGGTATATAGGATGGAAACCCAGACGTAAATTCCGTAGCCGATTCCGAATGGACGGTAGTGCGGTCTGTACTTGGGATACAACTCCACGTACCACTTGAGTAAACGGCGTATATTTCGCTTTATGTTATTTTGATTATTCTCACTTTATTATTCCGTCTTTTAATTTCCGCATGTTATTTATTTATGTTATGATGCGATCGAGCGCATGGGCTTAGTAAGTGGAATGAAAGATCCCCTATGGGGAAGGGTTAAAGCCATTTACCACGATGCTTTACCGCGCCGATTGATGTGTGTTCGGTTGAATGCAAGACATGTTCAATCGGACATATTAAGTTTGATATGATTGTCTTTATTTTTGTATGTATGATGCAATTGAGCGCATGGGCTTAGTGAGTTAGTCCAAAGGTCCTCTATTTGAGAGACGAATAGCCTAAAAGGCCACCTTTGTGACACTACTTCACCGCGCCGGACGAAGTGTGTTTGGGTTGAATGTACGTTCAATCGGGCATACGAAGTCCTACACTTTTATTGTCTTTATTTCATGTATTGTGATGTGACGCGCATGGGCTTAGTTTGTTGGTCTAAAGGTCATCTCTTTGAGAGTTAAAGAGCCTCAAAAGGCCACCTTTACGGCAGTACTTCGCCGCGCCCCTTTATTAAATTATTAAGCTTGATTAAATTATTACACAAATCCTTTCATTACAAGTGACATAAGTAAGGGACCATTCCGAACCCAACGGTTTGAGGTCTTCCCTTGCGAGGGGTGAGTGCGGCCTTAAATCTCATTTTCCCGGTTCACACCGGGTGGCGACTCCATTATTCTCCGGTGTAGTCCGCCGTGGCTACTCCGTACTCCCGACCGGGCCGCGAGCCCGGGACATCATGCCTCATCCAGTTTCTGTGTCCCACAAGACCTCCAAGTTCAGGCATTCATTTTAAGTCATTCAGAGCACTCCGCATTAGTTATCCATATTCAGTCATTCAGCTTCAGGAAATCAAGCTCAGACATTCAAGGTTAGGATCAACTATTCAGGGTCAGAGTTATTCATTCAGGGCCAGAATCAGCATTTAGGGTCTGACATCAGGGTCAATCAGGGTCAGACATTCAGGTTCAAGGTTATTCATTTTAATTCAGGGTCAATCATTAAAATTCAGGGATAGTCATTAAAATTAAGGGTCGGGCATTCAAATTCAGGATCAGTTATTCCAATTCAAGGTTATTCTCATTCATAATCAGACCTCCAAGTTCATGTCTGTATGTTAATTCATTCAGAGTATTCCAGATTAGTCATCCATGTTCAGTCATTCAGCTTCAGGCATTCAGGTTTAGGATCAGTTATTCAGGGTCATGATTAGTCATTTAGGGCCAGAATCAGCATTCGGGAATTAGTCTTGATGGTCTGACTTCACGGTCTGACTTTAAGGTGAATCAAGGTTAAACGTTCACATTCAAGGTCAGTCATTCCAATTCAGGGTCATTCATTAAGATTTTAGGTTGGCCATTCAGATTCAGGGTCAGACATTTAGGTTCAGGATCATTCATTCCAATTTAGAGTCACTCATTCAGATTCAGAGTCAAATATTCAGGTTCAAGGTCAGCCATTCAAGTTCAGCCATGCAGAATCAATCATCAGAACCAGTCATTCAGTATTAGTCAATCAGGGTTAGTCCTCAAATTCTGATATCAGGGTCTGGCAACAGAGTCAGAAATCAGCAAATAAATAAATAAATCAAAGGAAAAAAATCTAAAAATTATTTTTGCATTGCTAAACCTAATCAATCCAATATGATCAAGTGTTAAGGGAAAGTATACAAATTACTTTTTGAGAGGACAAAAATATTTCGAGTCCTTTATCAAGAATAACTCCATAAGAGATTTTTTTTTTTTTTTTTACAGCTTAAGCTTCCAGGATCATTTACATAAAATAATTTTTTTTTCTTAAAATCACTTTCCACTAAAAGATATACAAACTCCAATTCCTTACAAATCATTATAAAAAGCCTAATTTCAATCATCATCAGAAACCAATCATTCAAAGTCGGTTATCAGGGTCTGTATCAGAACCAGTCAGTCAAGGTTATTCATTCAGGGCCAGAATCAACATTCATGATTAGTCTTCACAATGTGACTTTAGGGTCAGTCATTCAGAGTTAGAGCTCTTTTATGGAATTTCTAGAATATTGAGGCTTTTGATGCATAAGTAAATGGAATAATCTTTTCTCGATATTTTCAACAAAAAGAAACAAAATAGAATAATAATAATAACAACAACAACAACAATAATAATAACAACAGTAATAACAATAATAATAATAACAACAATAATAATAATAATAATAATAACAACAACAACAACAACAATAATAATAACAACTAACATATCAAACTATGGCTATTGTTCATACTGTTATTTGTAATATTTACGCAACATTTTTACCCGCAATGAAAATCTTATTTTCCAACATAATAATAGTGTTAGGGTTGGTGCTCTGAGCGCCAATTTTATTATGTATTTCCTTGTAAATACTAATGTAACGTTTTATTATTAATAAAATGGACAGTTTCTTTTATATAAATTCTTCTTTAATATGGTAAAGATGTAACCGACCTTAGAATGATTAGTTATGATACTGTTGTAAAAGCGTCGCAACTGACATTAAGTTGTATCATGACGTTGTCATTCTTAGACAGTTCCCGGTCAAGGTTTACACTACTTGGTCAGTAAAGTAAACCTGTTGATACCGGTACATGTCGTATATTGGAATCTAGGATTCTAATGGTTTCTCAATGAACCATGAGTCTTGGAGACTCGTATAGACATGTAGGTGTTTATAGTGGATAAACACTAAACAACTCACCGAAGATTCTTAATGGATGGTACACCAAAGTCAATAAGAATCTTCTTGGGTTGAGTGAGCATATTGATTCTTTGACTTGAGATACCACTATGGATATCTGAGTTATCCTCCACACTTAGATGACAGTCACGTCACCGATCTATTAAGATCAGACCTCTGCCTATTCGTTGGGTGTGGACTGATGCTCAGGATATCCTGTGTGTATCAAGATATGATCTGTCAGCTCTGTGTACAGAGCATAGGTATTCAATATGGAATTAGCAATCTGTTAAATCCATGGGCCCGTGGTACACTGTAGAAATTAGTTCTGAGTGTTATTTGAGGGATTGCTAATAAAAACGTCGACGTGATTATATCTATAGAGATTTGACGTTTGTATCTGTATCTCTGGAGTAATCCAGATACCTGTGACGGAGGGATTATAGGTATGTAGTGACCTCGACATGTATGATTCAGTGAGTTTATCCGTGTTCGTCATAATTTACGGGTGGGTGAATTATGGACACGAAATTTGATTTCGTGAAGAATATGTCTGAATCTAGAGATTCTCACTAATGAAATTTACTCGTAGAGCACTAGGGCAACTGTTATGAATAATACTGATTATTTATAACTCGTTTAATGGTTAAACGAAAAATTCATACAATCGGGACTTATCGGTCATTTCCAATATTAATGTGTATTTTATTTAATACTTGATTTTATTAAATACACATTAATAAAATATCAAATTATGATATTTGACTTATACCATTAATATATGTGTTTGAGATATTTATTGTAAATATAATACATTTATTTAAGATATTTAAATTTATTATTTAATTATTTAATTATAAAATAATTAAATTAATTTATAAAATAAATATCTTTAAGTAATGATGTTAACTTTATGAAGTTGGAAATGACATGATTTGGTTGGAACATGTTTTTGACACTTTATTAAAGTTAAATTGTTGCTTTAATTAATCCAAAATTGTATACCAATTGAATTAATACACAAATAAATAATTATTGTTTATTTTTATTAGCAAAAATTCGGCCATCATGATTTTGTATATCAAAATTATTTTGGTTTCTTTTTTCACTCATGCAACATCAACAAAAATTAACAAAAAGTGAGTTGAGAGCATTTTGATCAAAAATCAAAGCAAAATTTGGTTTTTGTAAGTTATTTTCTTTCTTCTTCTTCATGAAAAATGTTTCAATAATTCTTAGCTTCAATTGTGCTGTTAAGATCATGCCTCTACTCTTTTAGTTTGTAATTAAATTTGTTGGATGCTTGTTGGATGTGTTTATGCATGTAGAATTAATTTATTTACTTATTAATGTAATTAGGCCTAATAAATTAATTAGAAAATTGAAGTTGCCATTCTAGAGTTAATTAGCCATCCATAATTAGCCTAGAATTGTTCTTGATTAATTTCATGATTGTGAGAATTAATTGGTGTCGTATTTTGAAGATTAAAGTATTGAATTTTATTAATTTAGTGTAAATTGCCCAATTTGAGTGATTTGTGAAATTATGGTTCTTAACCCACTCAAATTTTGGGGCTTTTCATTGATATGCTTTAATTTGATGTATATTTGATGCAGGTAACATTTGGGATTAATTGGATTTGATCTTTATGTGTTTTGAACAAATTGGGCCAAATTGCAATTAATTAAAATTCTGGGCTGTTTTGTAAATTCTGGAAAATTCTGGGCATTGGCGCAATTATGGAAGTATTGGTTAATTAAATAAATAAGTTTATTTAATTGTTCCAAGAAAAAATTTTGAAATCGGAGAAATCGTTTTACGCGTTCCGCTGCCGTAACCCTGTAATTCTTAATAAAACCCCAACAAATAGGCACTTTCATTTAACAATAACAAATAAAAAATTTGACACCCATTGGAAAATGTCATGAACCAACCCAAAAATACAAATCTATTGACTCTAAAAAACCCACGCTATGCGCGGGCTCAATGCTAGTTGAAAATAATTTGAGGATGTTATTAGATCATCTAATATTGATGGTGATGCAAACTTTACCGGGCTCAAATCAAAATGTAAGAATAAAATCTAGATTTTTTTTATGAATATATTACAACTCAACGGATATACAATCTGAAATCTACTGGAATACTGAATACATATAATTATAGTAAACCCAAAAACCTACGTCTACAAAGAGACGAACTAGATTTCGATACTAAAAACATCCAACTTTCACTCAAATAATTGGAGAAAAATCTATTCCAAATTTGAGAGACAAGAATCCATGCAGGAATCCCTGCTGTCGCAAGGACTCAAAACGCATGTTTGTTACCACTGTGCCATGAGCCTAGTGGCAAAATTAAATCTAGTTACATGTATAATGATGAGATATATGTATATTGTACACTTGGAAATGATTCATCCAGTTTACAAATTCAATTTTCTTGGCTTGATGATTAGGTTCATTTATAATGATCGTACTATAAACTTGAATTGATGCATCTACTGTTGAATAAGAAAAGTTAGAAATAAGCTAACATACAAAAATAAGAGATTATAATTTTGTAAGAATATTAATTAACATTAACACTATCGTTAACTATGTGTTTGGTGCAGAATTTAAATACTAGCTTAACATTGGCTTATAAGCTCACCAAACTGTAGACCAAATCTAAAATTAGCAGTTAAGACCATTATTAGTCTCCGGAGTACCGAACCAAATAAGACAATAAGATTAGAAGTAAGACCATTATATGTCTCCAGATATTTCAAACCATTATAAGAATTTTGAGGCACAAGAAAAGCACAACATGCAACACAAATATATTTAAGGTTTACTTATATAGAGACGTCACTGACCCATAGTTTAGAAATACCATGAAGTAGACTATCACATTAACCAACTGATGTCATAGACGACAATCACACTAAACAAAATACGATGTTTCAATAAAATTTGTAACCATAGTACAATATTTCATGGTTCATATTCTGATTTCGGACTAAAAGTTCTTATTTCTTCCCACTCTTCTTGAGCCCTGACCCTCCAAGTGATCCCTTCTGTTGTGCCTTGGCTCTTAGCTCCTTTAGGGCCTATACATCATTAGTAACAAAGAAAGTGAATATTTTGACAGTCTATTAGGAAAAAAATTTATAGTCTCGCAAAACCAATATCTTACCTTCTCCTCTTCCTTCTTTTTCTGGATATTGGCCAAATCATGCTGCAAGAAAAGCAAACACATTTCATATCAATAACTTACTAAAAACCAAGAAATGTCAAGGAATGAAGAGAACCCTTTCAACAACTACAAGATCTCCATCATATAGCAAAGGTTCAAACCAATCAAAATTACACAACTCATAAATAAAGTTTTTTTTTTTTTTTTGAAGCATATGCTCTGAATGCAAGTATATAAGCACAAATAACACCACCATCATTAATAATCATCTGCACAGCAACTGACCCAGGTTAACAACACCATCAGACACTACTTCATTAAAATAAATACATTCACTTTATTAGTATATGTTTGAACTAACAAACCAACATCTCACCACAAGTAAAACAAGATAAGGGTAAAGTACTAATTCTTCAATTGCCTTTCCAGAATCCAAGACACCCAGCTCAAAAATTTACCCAACTTATGCATCAGTGCTAGAATATAACATTACTGTGAGAAAAGCAGTTTAGTCTAATAGGCACAGAGGAATCAAACATATAATAGAGGGAAAAAATGCAAATTTCAGATAATAGTTCATCAAAAAAGATAGCCTTAAACAAGTGAAAATAAAATCCAAAACAGTAACAGATATCTACAAAGTATAATACGTTAATCAATTATGTAACAATTTGGTACAAATTAATATTTTTTTGGGAATCAAAAAGCAAAAACATCATATTAACAGAAAACAAAATATTTAATATCATTCATAACCTAAAACAGAATAAGTTTATTGAGACAGATGTATCAATTTATAAAAAATCAATAAAGAAGTAAAGATATAAACTTTATTGATTACCTCGTCATAGTCCTTCTTGTCAGCCTTTGGTTGCTTCAAAGGCTTGGCCTTTCCACCTGCAAAAGACCCAAAAACAGAAATTAAAAACCAGATTTACAAAAAAGAAAAAAAGAAAAATTATAATAAATTTAACCAAAGTATCAAATAAATCGAATTCGAACAAATCTGAGGAGTTCAATTGCCTTGCTTGGACGACATGGCTGAGAACTACGATTAGGGTTTCGAAATTGGGGGAAAAACAGAGAGATCTAACCCTAATATGCAAATTGAAGGTTCTCGTGGATCAAGGATTGGGGAAAATTTATGGCTTTAAATAGAGGGTGATTTCAGGGAGGCTTGCACGTGCTTAGCGCGTGATCAATTGTTCGGTTTGTTTGTTCGTTTCGTTCCGTCGTTTTTTGTCTTTTTGTCTTTTTGTCCTTTGTCCTTTGTCTTTTTTTTTTTTTTGGGTTTTTCAACAAAATGAATTTATTTTTAAAGTATGTTATGTTGTAAATAATATCATCCCTAATTTTAATAATTACAAATTTAGTTTATCTCACATTATTTAGAGATAACAATCTTAACTTAATATTTCTCTATAAATAAATAACATCTATTGTAATTTATAATTCAGAATTAATAAGAAAAACTTATAGTTTTACAAGCCTTTACAAGATACTATTTTATTTTATTTTATTTCTCTTTTATTTTATAACACGTTATCAGCACAATTCACTATAATTAAAGACGAATCATCATCTGCGAAGGCCTGAAGCCAATTCGCTATAATCAGAAGTCATGAATATGGCTTATGATTTATATGCAACTTCTGTTTATAATCAAAACCAAAAGAAAAATCATTATGATTTATGATTGATATGAGGCTTCTAATTGTAATCAAATCGAAAGCCAAATCATGGTGGCTTATGATTTATATGCGATTTTTGATTTGCTTTCTTAATTCTTATATTGCGTGAATCCAAATTTTTATTTTTTTTAATATTGCAACTTGAAGTTTTGCAGTATAAATAAATCAGAACCAAAAGTTCTGAATTTCAATATTAAAATTAGAACCCGCAGTTCTAATTCAGAACTTGAAGTTATGAATTTCAATATTTAAATTAGATACCGTAATTCTAATTCAGAACCTGGAGTTCTGAATCTCAATATTCAAATTAGAATCTGTAGTTCTAATTTAGAACCTTAAGTTCTGAATCTCAATATGAAAATTAGAACATGTAGTTATAATTCAGAACCTGAAGTTTTGAATCATAATATTAAAACTTAGAACCCGTAGTTCTAATTCAGAACCTGAAGTTCTGAATTTCAATATTAAAATTATAACATGTAATTCTAATTCATTATACTATGTTTTATGTATTTTTATTATTGTTTTTATGACCATGTTTTGTGGTTGTCATTAAATTGGATCATCCACATCAGAAAATATTATAGATCTATTGTCTGCTCTTATTTTTTGTGGGCGAATTATTGTGTCATTCCATCTTCATTCCGCATACAATAAATAAATAATTTTTTCTGTTGTGAATCAATTTCACGATTGTCATTAATTAATTTTTTAGATTAGAACCTGTAGTTCTAATTTCATTAATTAATTTTTTTTATTAGAACTTGAAGTTCCAAATTACAAAACAATTATAGAATCCGAAGATCTAAACTTACGTTAAGTTCTAACTCCATCAATTAAAATTTTGGATTAAAACATTAAGTTTTAAATCTTCAATAAAACCTGAAGTTCCAAATTTATAATACCATATTTATGAATTTGAAGTATTGAAATAAAACTTTCCTTTTAGGACTTGATGTTCTAAATTTAAAAAAAAAAATATAAGATCAGAACTTGAAATTCTAGATCAAATAAATATTTTTAAAAGGAACATGAAGTTCCAAATATGTGTATTTAAATTTTGTCTGCATCATACGAATTTGTGTGATTTTTTTTCTATTTATTTTATCTTAATTCTTTTGAATTATACTATATATATTATTACAGCAAGATGTTTGCAATAATAAAAAGTTAATCAAACCCGAAGTTTAAATTAGCTTCTAATATCAGAACATGTAGTTTTGAACTATAATTTATAAATAAAATGTGATGTTCTCATAGAACACGAAAATCAGTTTCTTAATATTCCCAATAGTCAATTTTAATTCCAACTACGTATAGATATAATGGAGAAACTCTGTTGCAGTAAAGGAATAAGACTCTGGTAAGTGAAATCATAACACGCTTGTGAATATAATTTATAATTTTATATTACTTTCTTTATATTCCTTTATTTACTTTAAATTTATTTATTTTCATTTACTTTCTCTTAACACACTTGTGTTATTATTTTAAGTTTATTAAGATTTGAATCATCACCGGATGTGATATGTTTATGATAAAATGTTAGATCTTTCAAATATCAATAAGATATATAGTACTTTCAAATATCTTGAAGATATTATTTAAGAATGATACAAAAATAAAATGATTATGTACTTGATGTACCCAAAATTTGTATCTTATTTGTAGATATCTGACCGGCGTAAACACACATGTATAACGCAAGCGTACGTATCGTTCAAGTAGTATAAAAAGTATCGATCCCACGAGGACTTAATATCTAATCCATTAATTTTATGAGATAAAATGATTACTAGTATCTAACAGGTTGATTGATTGATTTGAAATGGTGATGATTCTAAATTTAAAAATATGTAAATAAAATTACACAAAATTAGGTGTAAGAAAATTCAATATTAAAAACTATCTAGGGTTGTGAATCTTCTAATCTTTTTAAAAGATGAAGTGGTTATTTCATGTTTGTGTAATAAATTGGTTTACTAACCTGTAACAATAAATTATGCAAAAAGCCTATGTCGATGGTTAGACGCAAATATCCAGTTTAACCCAATTGAACCATATGTCTATGTCAACCAAATTATCTGGATTCATTAAGTTTAAGTTCCAATTATGGCTACTGATAAGTGCATGAAAATGTACTTTGAAACATTACTAATCTAGGCTTATTGTTAAGTATTTAGTTATATATTTTATGTTTTAGTATATAATTCCTATTGTTATATTAATTTAAAATGTTTATTATTACTCTAATTTAGTGACTTTTATTTGTAGGAATATTAATACGTGGATCCGGGAATAATCACAAGTGTTTTGGGGACCTCTGGGAAGGCACAGGACGAGCAGGGAAGAATGGGCGCCGAGGCGCCAAAAATTCATACAAATTGCAGAGAGAATGGCGCCACGGCGCCATTCATCAACAACAAAGGGCGCCGTGTGGCGCCCTAAATAATGAAGCAATTGGCGCCGCGGCGCCAATGGAGAAAGGCAGGCGCCGCGGCGCCCCCCAGAATGTCAAACTGCATACAAATTCCAGACAAATAAGCGCCGCGGCGCTGCGCAAGAAATCCTACGCGTTCCAGGTTTCGTTTTTAGGGTTTTTCTGAAATCCCAATGGCACCCTGACACTTCTATAAATATGAGACTTCGTCCAAAACACAAAGAGAGGCTAGTTACACAAATAAAAAAGAGAAAACAGAGCGTCCAAATTCCCGGGATCAGAACCAATGATTTCTCCATCTATCTCTGTTGTTTCTTCATCTAGCATGCGGAACTAATCTCCCAAGCAAAGCTAAGGGCGAACTCTTGTACCCAAACTCTTGTATTCTTGTTATTTGATTCATGAATGAATTTAATCGATTAATATAATTGTTATTCTCTTCATCTCTTTATTCTATTGATTAATTGAGAACTATATTTTATTAGTTTACATATAGATTCAGTCATGCTTTTTCTATGTGTTGTTGGAAAAATTGGTTTGATAGATTAAGGTTGTTTTGCGAGTTGATCCTCTGCTGCAGTATTGCCCGAGGGTATATTGTCGTCGTTGGATAGGTTGTAACGATAACCTTGTGAGTTGTAAACGTAGAGAAGATTGAATAACAATTACCTTAGAACTCAAACTGGTGTAGAATTGAATATCTCCCAATTGTTGATTTGGGACGTGAAATCCTCAATTGTGTAATAACATGAATGATAACGGAATTAGGTAATAGGTACAAGAGGGAACCCGGATGCTTTGCTATTTCTCTTCATTGATAAAATCTTTAAAGCTTTCGTAATTGTAAATTACAACGTATTTAATCTTTTCTTTAAATAGTTATTGCTAACGTTTCTGTTTAAGTAAATTTGTTCCTGTAACCTTCTCTCTGTGGAATCGACACCCCAACTGTACTGCGATAACCGCAAGTAATATTTGGGCGTAATCAAAATTTGGCGCCGTTGCCGGGGAGACGGTTACAAGCAAAAGGACCAGGTTTGCTTAGTCAACAACGAAGCGGTAACTTCGTTCCATTTTTTTATTATTAGTATTTATTTTATTTTATTCATTTATTATTCGCTTATTTATTTTTCTTTTAGTATTTTAGTATTATTTTTAATTAATTCTTTTTTTTTTCTAGTCGTTTATTTTAGTATTTATTTTAGTTATTTTATTTTGTTTTAGTTCAAGTTAGATTTTAAGTTTTATTTTATTCCTTTAATTATTTATTTTTATTTTATTTTATTTCGTATTATTTGAGCTTCAATTACATGTCTAGACGTAGGAATATATTTGGTAGATTTATTAGGACTGAAGAAGAAAACTCAGATTCTGAGAACATATTTGAAAATCCTTTTTCTACACCATCTGCGTCTAGCTCACATAACATGAGTGAATACGAGAGACCACCTAGGAAGACTCTTGAAGAGTACCTCTACCCAACTCGCACAGCTACACCTCCGTGCATCATGTTTCCTCCTAATGCACCACACATAGACTTTAGGCCTGGAATGATACAATATCTTCCAACTTTTCACGGTTAGAGAGCGAGAATCCTTACGTGCACATTAGGGAGTTTGAAGAGGTAGTAGCAACCTTCCATGACCGGTTTGGAACCACTGACACGATTAGACTTAAGTTCTTTCCATTTGCCCTTAAGGATAGAGCTAAGAGCTGGTTGTATTCTTTAAGACCCAGGTCAATAGGATCGTGGGACGAGATGACCCAGGCATTTTTCGATAAATACTTCCCACACCATAAGACTAATGCCCTGAAAAGAAAAATCTCCACCTTCTCCCAAAGAGACAGTGAGACCTTTTATGAAACGTGTGGGAGGTATAAGGAGTTGTTAGCTAGTTGCCCTCACCATGGATATGAGAGTTGGCGCTTAGTAAGTTATTTCTATGATGGACTGACCCTAGGGAGTGCCAATTCGTTGAGACTATGTGTAATGGTGAGTTTATAAGGAAAGACCCCGATGAGGCATTCGAGTATTTAGATGACCTAGCTAAGAAATCCCATACTTGGACTGGACCCAATGCCTTAGATAACACTGATAGGACACCCACTTCTTCTAGCAGAAGCCTACAACACTTTAGGGAAGAGGATGACCTTAAGACACAAGTTGAGCTGTTAACTAGACAGATAGGAGCCTTAATAGCCAAAAACAGCAAGACAATGCATTCAGTAGCCCAGCTAGAATCCCAAGAGTGTCCTGTGTACGGTGAGATGAGAGGTACAAATGAGGAAAACTACAGTACTTTAGGGATGTACCATAACCCTTATACACCATATCCAGATACCTATAATCCTAGTTGGCGGAACCATCTCAATCTTAGTTGGAGACATGAGTCTCATCAACCTATTCAAGCACCACCACCTAGAGATTATAGTCCCCCCAGTATCACATACATGAAGTTCTTAGGAATTCCCTAGAGGATAATGTGCAAGCATTTATGGAGGCCCAAAAGGCCATTGTGGAAGCCCAGAATAAAACAAATCAAAGGATTGAGTCGTTGATAGTTCAGGTAACTGAAGACCAAAAGGAAATTAAGAGTCAAATCTCTAAATTAACTAATGTCCTGAGTGTGCAAGAACAAGGAAAATTATCATCCGAAACTCAACCTAATCCACTAGGTCAGCACATGGCACATGTTAATCATGAAGTATCCAATATAGGAGATGTTAATGCCATAATCACTAGGAGCAGCAAAGAGGTAGGGATACAGAATACTTCCAACACTATAGGTGACCCTAAGGATAATAGTGTTAACATATCTCAGGAAGAACAAGTGCCACCTTTCCAAGTTAGAGTACCCTCTCCTCAAGAACTTAACAGTTTACATCTTGAGAAACAACCACAGGGTGAGGGTGAGTGTCATTTGTCATACATGCTAGAAACAGTCCTTCCAGAAACAACTTCTCCACATCCTGAATTAAATCCTCTTGAGCTAAAACTGATCCCAAAGAACCGAAAAATGAGAAAAATGAGAGTTAATGCTCAATTAAAGATGATGCATGTGAGATTAAAAAGGACATTGAGAAAAATTTTATATACGAAGAGTCCAAGATTTCAACAATCTCCAGACCTAAGAGGACCCATGAATACACTGCCTCAACTAGACAAACATTCCCTCGTGTGTCTTCATCAGTACGCTAGATGGAAACCACCATGACAACTTGAGTGTTTACGTCTGGCTGAAGACATTAAACTTAGCGCTAGCGGGGAGGCAACCCTTGCTTCTGCATTTTATTTTAATTTATTTATTTTATTTCTTTAGTTTTACTTTATTGTGTGCTAATTGCATGTGTTATTTTTATTGTTTGCATGAGTGTTTATGCAGGAGTTAGCACAACCTACACAGCCACACAGCCAAAGTCTCGCCAGCAGGAACCTGATCAACTCCGCGCCTGGTAGTGTTGTTCCTTAATCATTTTTCTTTACATTTATCTTACATTGAGGACAATGCAAGTTTTAAGTGTGGGGGTGTGTGGCATGCGCATGAAAACCTGTCATAAATACATTTTATTATTTTCTATTAAAAAAAAAATTGTTTTGTTTTTAGTCCTTGTTAGTTAAAGCATAAGTCCAATGCTGATATTGTTTGTTTTAGGATGAAATCTTAGAAACAATAAGTCCTTTAATGCACTTTTATCTGATGATTTGAGTAGTTTATCTATGTTAGACTCGTAAGCACTTAATTATGGATTTTTAGCAGTGGAAGCCTGAGTAGTTAGCAAGATGACTAGTTGAATAAATTGTATGTCGATGAATGACCGTTTGCTTAGAGATCTATCCTGAATTGCTTGTGTTATGACGTATGGTATGGTTGCAAATAAAAGAAAAAGTCTCTGAAGAAAGAAAGTAAACCATCTATAACCAATAAGCGTGAAGCTACCCATGGGCGAGTATTAGGACCACCATGAGGAGAAATGCTACCTTAAGGGTAGGTGTGTTGAAAAAAAATGGCAAAAGAGAAAGAAAAGAAAAATCTAAAAGAAAATGCAACAAGAGACAGAAAAGAAAAAAATCATACCATATTGAGCACACATAAAAGCAACTACATAGCTTAATTGAGATATCTAGGTTGGTTAGACCCATCGACCCCGATTTTTAGACGAAATCATTGAGTTGGCTTACCTGGGAATAAAGCTGTGAACAAACCTTAACACACACACACTTTGAGTCTAGCTTAGATGATTTATTCAAATACTTGGATTTGAGTTACGTTGAGTACTTTGAAGGTTCTCCGATTTCATTACTATGCATTCTCTGACGACAAAATTATGTGAAACTATTGGGACTATTTAGTTTTTATTTTGTTTGATTGTGTGTTTTGAATGACGTTTGTGGGTGTCGTCGCTGTAAACCCTCACGAGACTATAACTCGTCCACTATGGACACCTAGGGGTTCAAAGGCTTGTTGCATACGCTAAATGCAATCGTGATCCCTACGAAAGTGGCTTAGATAGATTTATTTATTTATTTAGTTTTTATTTTATTTTGCGCTTGAATTGCTAGGGACTAGCAATAAGCTGGTTGGGGGTTGTGATAAGTGCATGAAAATGTACTTTGAAACATTACTAATCTAGGCTTATTATTAAGTATTTAGTTATATATTTTATGTTTTAGTATATAATTCCTATTGTTATATTAATTTAAAAATGTTTATTATTTACTCTAATTTAGTGATTTTTATTTGTAGGAATATTAATACGTGGATCCGGGAATAATCACAAGTGTTTTGGGGACCTCTGGGAAGACACAGGAAGAGCAGGGAAGAATGGGCGCCGAGGCGCCAAAAATTCATACAAAGTGCAGAGAGAATGGCGCCACGGCGCCATTCATCAACAACAAAGGGCGCCGTGGCGCCCTAAATAATGAAGCAATTGGCGCCGCGGCGCCAATGGAGAAAGGCAGGCGCCGCGGCGCCCCCCAGAATGTCAAACTGCATACAAATTCCAGACAAATAAGCGCCGCGGCGCTGCGCAAGAAATCCTACGCGTTCCAGGTTTCATTTTTAGGGTTTTTCTGAAATCCCAATGGCACCCTGACACTTCTATAAATATGAGACTTCGTCCAAAACACAAAGAGAGGCTAGTTACACAAATACAAAAGAGAAAACAGAGCCGTCCAAATTCCCGGGATCAGAACCAATGATTTCTCCATCTATCTCTGTTGTTTCTTCATCTAGCATGCGAAACTAATCTCCCAAGCAAAGCTAAGGGCGAACTCTTGTACCCAAACTCTTGTATTCTTGTTATTTGATTCATGAATGAATTTAATCGATTAATATAATTGTTATTCTCTTCATCTCTTTATTCTATTGATTAATTGAGAACTATATTTTATTAGTTTACATATAGATTCAGTCATGCTTTTTCTATGTGTTGTTGGAAAAATTGGTTTGATAGATTAAGGTTGTTTTGCGAGTTGATCCTCTGCTGCAGTATTGCCCGAGGGTATATTGTCGTCGTTGGATAGGTTGTAACGATAACCTTGTGAGTTGTAAACGTAGAGAAGATTG
The DNA here is from genome assembly GCA_019454045.1 of Zanthoxylum bungeanum. Lineage (NCBI taxonomy): Eukaryota > Viridiplantae > Streptophyta > Magnoliopsida > Sapindales > Rutaceae > Zanthoxylum > Zanthoxylum bungeanum. Next base: position 49,168 of record SKCR01011062.1, on the reverse strand, counting down.
AATAACAATTACCTTAGAACTCAAACTGGTGTAGAAATGAATATCTCCCAATTGTTGATTTGGGACGTGAAATCCTCAATTGTGTAATAACATGAATTGATAACGGAATATAGGTAATAGGTACAAGAGGGAACCCGGATGCTTTGCTATTTCTCTTCATTTGATAAAATCTTTAAAGCTTTCGTAATTGTTAATTTACATCGTATTTAATCTTTTCTTTAAATAGTTATTGCTAACGTTTCTGTTTAAGTAAATTTGTTCCTGTAACCTTCTCTCTGTGGAATCGACACCCCAACTGTACTGCGATAACCGCAAGTAATATTTAGGCGTAATCAGTTACCCCCGCCCGACAGGTATATGTCTATCCTGTAAGGAAATCTATTAAAGGGTTATATTTCTCAAGGAAGATCGTGGGCTATTAAGTCTAAGGTTGAATCCTAAAATTCCTTTGTCAAGTTTATTTTAGATTTACCACTTCAATCTTATTGGTGATCAGACAACAAGAAGCATTAAGCTTAAGACTTAATAAGTAAACCTTTAAATTACCCAAACTATAAAATAACCCCTTATAAACCTGTGATATTAGAATTCATCACAACCCCAGATAACTAACTTAGTTACGACACATAACTAGAGCTAGTAAAAACTTAAATAAAATAAAAGACATAAAGTAAAATGCTGAAAAGTAAATTGCTGAAAAGTAAATGACGGAAAGTAAATAACTAGGATCCACTTTTATTACTTCTATTTTAGATATCTCCCTTAATATAATATATTAACTTTGCATGATAATTACCAACTAGCCATATATGCGGTATCCAGATTAAGTCAAATTAATAATTAATTACCAACCGACCAATCAGGCGGTATGCAGTTTAGTCAGGTTAAAACCAATTTAAATAATTACCAACTGACCAATATGGCGATATCCTCGTTAAGTCAGGTTTTAACTAGTTTATATATTATAATTAAGGGAGATTAATCTAAATATTATTAATAAAAGTTTTACCTTTTACCCCAGCAAAGAGGAGTTACCTCCTCATTACTGAAAAGTAAAAACAGAAAATTAAGAAAGAAAAGTACTATGCGTAAAAGTAAATTGCGGAAAGTAAAAACTGAAAAGTAAAGAAAAGAAAGTGCGAAAGCGGAAATTAATTACTGAAAGCTGTAAATAAAAGGGGCGGTAAATATTGATATATTTTCCGCTCATCAATATCATTGATCAACCTTTATGAAGATTTTTAGAAATAATATAAACTTACAAAATAAATTATCTGCTCTCGAAAAAAAGAGGAGGATATATGCTTAGTTGATAGTGTTGTTATACATTTTTCGAGATAAAAAATATTTCTCAAACTTAATATTAATTGAAGGCTCTAGAAGAGTCATAATTTTAGTAGCAAGTGGAACTAAACTATGTATCAAAAATGTTTTATATTTAGCCATATCTAGTAGAAATATGATGAATTTCAAAGATATCCGTTGAAATGGTTATAATATCAAGACATAAGTATATCTTTACTATTGGCAATTACAAATAAATTAGAACATAAAGTTCTTAATTGTAACTCTTAGAACCAAAAGTTCTACTTGTTAGGATTGTTGTCCAAGTGCCAATCTGGATCGTATTTATGTCCGATTCATTAATACGAGCGGTTCAATTTTTCATAATATTACTAATTTTAATGGTAGCACCCTTGTCTTTTATACATTTATTCGATCTAATCTCGATTACATTGAAACTGAATCTGGTTTAGTGATACGTGTATATTAGACAAAGACCCTAGGATTTACAGTATAGTGCATAGTTACAACGTAGTTTGTAATTGATATTGGGAAGCGCACTATTAGTTGTATATCCTTAAATAAAGTTTCTGGTCAAGATTTACTAACACGGGTCGGTTAGTAAAATCCTCTGAGACCAGTACATGTCGTATATCGTGACTTGGTCCGATGGTTTATCCCAGTGAACCATGAGTCTCGAGAGACTCGTATAGACATGTAGGTGTTTATTTGATAAGACACTTAACGACTCATTGAAGGTTTCCTAATAGATGGTACACCAACGTCAAAAGGAACCTTCTCGAGTTGAGCGAGCATAGTGGTCATTCGACTTGAGATACCACTGTGGATATATGAGCTATCATCCACACTTTGATGGCAGTCACGTAAACGATCTAGCCATGATCAGACCTCCGCTTGTTCGTTGGGTGTGGACTGATCCTAATGATATCTTGTGCATATCAATATAGGATCCGTCAGTCCTGTGTACAGGGCATAGACATCCTCATGTGTTTACGATCTAGTAAATCCATGGCCGTGGTATAACTTCGGAAATTAGTTCCGAGTGTTATTTAGAGATTGTAAATTAAAAGTCGACTATATTATACCGAACGGATTTGAAGTTCTCATCTATATCCCAAGTATAATACGGATGGCCTGTGACGGATGGATTATATGTATGCTATGATCTCGGCTTGCATAGTTTAGCGAGATTATCTGTGGTCGTCATAATCCATGAGTGAGTGGATTATGGACACGAAATTAGATTTCGTGACGGATAAACCTAAACTTAGAGAGTCCCACAATATGAAGTGTACTTGTTGAGCACTCGGGCAACGTGATATGAATAATACGAATTATTTATAATACTTCACCAGATTAAATGAGTTAATTCGAATCGTTTAATTGGTTGAACGATAACACATGCAATTAGGGGATTTTTTTTCCGCTAATAATTATTGTGTATTTGTATTTGATACATAATACGATTAGATACACATTAATTATTCGTCAAATGAGGTTTTGACACATGCCATAAATATATTTATTTGTTATTTAATGTAAATAAAAATACATATATGTGTGTAAACTAATTGTTTAATTATTTAATAGTTAAATAATTAAATAATTAAAAATTTAATCTTTATCCATTTATTATTATTTGAATAATACATGGTGAGATTTATTTGGACAACTTGGCATGACTTTTATAACACTTTTATTTGTCCAATTTTGATTGGTTAAAAATAAAGTGTAATTGTGTTTTTTATTTTGATAAAATTAAAAGACAAATTTGCCCCCAAAAGCCTTCCATTTTCATCCATACATAAGGGAGAGAGAGAAAATTTTTGTTTTGATCTTCTTCATCATTTTGCTCACTTCCGTGAGTCCTCAAAATGGGTTTTGGAAATTTTTTTTCAAAATCCATGAAGAAAATAAAGAAAATTCAAGAAAAAAATGGCTTAGAAATTGAAGATTAAAAGGTAATCCTTAATTCCTAAGCTTGAAAATTTGTTTTCATGTTTTTCTTGAATACTTAGAAATTTTCTAGGGTTTCTTTGTTTGTGGAAAATTTGGGGCTTTTGGTTGTAGTGAGTTGAAACGGAAGATTGGTGCATGTGTGAAGTGTTAAGAAACTAATTAGTGTAATTATGGTTCAATTTTGTTCAAATTATTGTTGGACAATATGTTGCCATTATAGAGTGATATAACCACTCTTGTAACACCTAGAATTATTCTTGGGTGCTTCATGTGTGGTGGCTTTGATTTGGTGTTAAGATTAATTGATTTAGTCTTGAAAAATTGGATTTAAAGCATGATTTTTTGGCAATTTCGTTCACAGTTTCAGACCTGGAATATCTGGAAATTTTGTGATGAAATTGTTGTCTTATGAATGTTTTGGATGTAATTTGGATGTTGGCACAATTGTCGGAAAGTGTTTCCGACTTGAAATAAGCAAAAACGGCCAAAAACGGCGTTACCAGGTGGATTTTGAGCCAACCGGGTGACGGCTATCCAAATGGTGAATCCGTCACTGTTCGGGCAGCCCATGAACTGCCCCGACACTATTGTATCTGACCTGGGTAGTTTTCATAAGTGTCGGGTGGTCAGTTCGGTCAAAAATGGGTTTTAGGTAATTTTGCGGAAAAACGTTTTTCGTAAAAGTTTCGCGAGTTTTCAACTTGTTTATGTCAATATTTGATATTGAATAAATAGGTTTACATGAAATATGAATAAATTATTCATATTAGATATTGAATAATTTATTCAGTATTTTAAAAAAGGTTTTAAAATATGATTTCGCCCGACCTGCGCTTCCGTTGCGCTCTATCGCCCAAAACCCCAACAAAATGGTATCAGAGCGGGTCTGATGCTTCACCCTTTACATTATTCATGCTTGATATATGATATATAATCCAATTTTAATGTTCACACATGCTTGGAATCTAGATATGTTTCTTTAGATTAAATTCTGCATTGGATGTAAAGTAAAACTTCCATAGGAAAATCCCAGCTTTTAAATATGGCTGTAAAATAACGTGTATTAGATACATGTTTCTTGGTCCGTCTTGTCAGTACGGTTTATGGGTATTTTTCTATAAGTGCATCCGAGATCGTGCCAAAGCTGTGAGGGTGTAGTTATAGGATTGTTATACATACCGGTTGTATATTGATACTGGACAAATTCAAGTGAAAGTGGATATCCTGAACGTGCCAAAGCTGTCAGGACTACACTGGTAGCCTCCCTGTGAACGTGCCAAAGCTGTCACAGTGAGAAATAGTCAGGACCAAAACAAGGAGTCACTGGCGAGTGATTGACAAATAGTTGTCTACCTAATGAATATACGTAGGCGAGAAAGTGTCAAAGCTGTGAGTCGAAATATATTCATGGGATCCTACTTTCACTATGGAATTTGATCTAATTATTGAATTCCCATTGTCTGTTGGGGATTTACGGTATTATGTAAAGTAGTGGGAGATACTGCTGAGTTTAAAATCCTTAACTCAGGCAATGCGTAATTTTATGGAATTTACTGCTTTCATTTCCTTTATTCTATATTATTTATAGATTTATGCTTCTAATCAACTGCATAGTATATTACTTGAATATATAAGTTTTTTTTTTTTACTTTTCTTATGGTTGCGTAATTCTAGAATAGGTTCTAGAAAGACAATAGACTTAGATATTGTTAGATTAGTTTAAAACCATCGGGAACTGTTGTTCCGATTTTCTTTGAAAATCAAGATGGTTTGTGACTTAGTTACTAAGTCACGATTAGTTAATCTAAAAGGATATTTGTGTTTAGGATATAACTGTCTAGTTAGAGTTGTTTCTTATGCAATAAGAATTGACTTGAATGGTTCATGTCTCGAGATTCTTGACTGGCATTAAGAAAACCCCTTAAGTGTTTGTTTATATTTAATGATGTTTCTTGGCTTTTAGTGACTTTTAGAAATCACGTGTCTGACACAATTTGCTAATCAATCATTTGCAATTGTTGTGAATAATTGAACATAAATTATAAAGCTTAAGAAATGAGATGCGTATAGTTGTGTATATATAATATTGATTCTCACAATACGACAACTATAGGTATTGGATACCGGATCTCCTGTTTAGTTAATTAAAATAATGTTTAATAACTATTTTGATATTTGATATCAGAACTTGTGACTATTGGATAGTTACTTGTTTTGTATAAACATTTGTTACATATTTTAAGACGATTAGTAGTGTCATTAATGAAAGATAAGCATTAAGAAAAATATTTGGTAAAATAAATAACTTAGAACAGTACTTTATGAGTTTTTTATCACATAAGCATTTGATGCTTGTTGCTTATGGTAAAAGATGGTCTAATACGAGTTCACACCACATATCCTTATCCATTTAATGAATATTGTATTCAGGAAGTGATTAAATCTCATTTAACCAATGATTGTCATTAGACCACAGATTTATTAAACCAATACATCAGATGTATGCAGTTTAATGAATTGGTAATTGCCTAAGATAGTTTTCTTTACTCCGTAACTTAGTTAATGATTTGTCATGACTTCGTTACGTGTTTCTTATAGAAAATATATTGAACGTCTTGAATGGTTCGAGAACTTTCAATATGTTTCTGATGAAACGCAGATAGGATATTCTGAATGGTTTAAGGATATTCTATTTGAAGTGTTGAAAACTGTGAAATTCATTGTGCATATTTGAATTGTTCGAAGATGATTGATATGATGGTCAGCTAGACGTGACTTCTCGATTGTTAGGCTAGATCTGAAAGTGTGACACTTTCTTTTTGTCGCTCAAATGATTCTCCCCAGTAGTGCTTGACACGCTGACTGTTAACCTTGAATGTTTCGTTGGTGTTGGGATCCAGTAACTCAACAGCTCCATATGGTAAAACCTGAGTGATCACAAATGGACCTGACAACCTTGATTTCAACTTTCCAGGGAAAAGTTTCAACCGTGAATTGTACAACAACACTTGCTGCCTTGGTTCCAAATGTCTGTGCACTATTTTTCGATCATGCCATTTCTTGGTCTTTTCTTTGTACAATCTGGCATTCTCATAAGATTGTAAGCGAAATTCCTCCAATTCGTTGAGTTGGTGAAGTCGTTTCTCTCCTGCAGCTTGTGAATCAAGATTCAACTTCTTCAGTGCCCAGTACGCCTTGTGTTCAAGCTCAACTGGCAGATGGCACGCTTTTCCAAACGCCAATCGATATGGGGACATACCAATGGGTGTCTTGTAAGCTGATCGGTAGGCCCATAATGCATCATCTAGTTTTGTAGACCAATCTTTCCTTGTTGATCCAACAGTTCTCTCCAAGATTCTTTTGATTTCCCTGTTTGAAACTTCAACCTGTCCGTTTGACTGTGGATGGTAAGCAGTGGCAACCTTGTGAGTAACTTCGTATTTGGATAGGAGTGCATCAAAGTATCTGTTACAGAAATGTGAGCCACCATCACTGATAATTGCCCGAGGTGTTCCGAACCGAGTGAAAATATTCTTTTTCAGGAATTTGATCACCACTTTTGAATCATTGGATGGTAGTGCAATTGCTTCAACCCATTTGGAGACGTAGTTTACAGCAACCAAGATGTACAGGTTTCCGAATGATGGAACAAAGGGTCTCATGAAATCTATACCCCACACATCAAATATCTCTACTTCCAGAATGTTTTGCAACGGTCTTTCATTTCTCTTCGAAATATTCCCCATTCTCTGGCACATGTCATATTGAAGAGCAAAAAGATAAGCATCTTTAAAAATAGTGGGCCAGAACAAACCTGATTGTAGGACTTTGGCTGCAGTTTTGTTTCCGCTGAAGTGTCCGCCATATGGTGATGAATGACAGTGCTGCAAAACACTGTTGACCTCCTCTTTTGGAACACACCGTCTCAATAATTGATCAGCACACCGTTTGAACAAGTACGGCTCATCCCAGACATAGTGCTTGACTTCTTTGAAGAATTTCTTCCGTTACCGAGTTGTCCATTCCAATGGTCATTTTCCTGACACAATATAGTTGATATAGTCAGCATACCAAGGGGCATCTTGTTGTTTCATGGCAAACAACTGTTCATCTGGAAAAGTTTCTTTGATTAACAGATCTTTGCCAGCTGTTTCTCCATTCTCGAGCCTTGATAGATGATCTGCCACTTGGTTATCTTTCATTTTCCTATCTTTGATCTCCACGTCAAATTCTTGCAGAAGAAGTATCCAACGGATCAATCTGGGTTTGGCATCTTTCTTCGTGATCGGATATTTGATTGTTGAATGATATGTGTAGACCACCACTTTGAAACCCAGCAGATAGGAGCGGAATTTGTCAAAAGCGTACACAACTGCGAGCAACTTATTTTCAGTGGTTGTGTAGTTGAGTTGAGCTTCATTCTAAGTTCTGCTAGAGTAATAAATGGTGTGAAAAATGTTTTCTTTGCGTTGTCCCAAAACTGCACCTACATCAAAATCACTAGCATCACACATTACTTCAAATAGAAGGGTCCAGTCTGGTGCTACAATGATGGGGGTGGAAATCAGCTTTTGTTTTAAGATCTCAAAAGCTTCCTGGCATTCTTTGGTGAAGTTGAAAGACATATCCTTCTCCAGAAGATTGCAAAGAGGTTTAGCAATCTTGGAAAAGTCTTTGATAAATATCCTGTAAAAACCTGCATGTCCGAGAAAGCTCCGAATCCCTTTGACATATGACGGCGGAGGTAGTTTTTCAATTGTTTCAATCTTTGCTTTGTCTACCTCAATTCCTTTTTGTGAGATCCGGTGTCCAAGATCAATGCCCTCATGTACCATGAAATGGCATTTCTCCCAATTGAGCACCAGGTTTGTATATTCGCACCTTTGTAACACCTGTTCCAAATTTTGCAAGTAGTGGTCAAAAAAATCTCCAAACACAGAAAAGTCATCCATAAAAACCTTTATACTCTGCTCCAGCATGTTTGAGAAGATGGCCATCATGCAACGCTGAAATGTAGCAAGGGCATTTCATAATCCAAATGGCATTCTGCGGAAAGCAAAAGTACCATAGGGACATGTAAATGTAGTTTTCTCCTGGTCTTCTGGTGCGATGGCAATCTGATTGTACCTGAATATCCATCCAGAAAATAATAGAACTCATGTCCCGCCAGTCTGTCTAACATCTGGTCAATGAATGGTAGCGGAAAATGGTCATTTCGTGTTGCTTTGTTCAGCTTTCGGTAGTCCATGCATAATCTCCATCCAGTCACCGTTCTGGTTGGGATTAGCTCGTTCTTTTCATTGATAACCATAGTGATTCCTCCTTTCTTCGGCACACACTGCATAGGACTCACCCAAGTACTATATGAGATGGGGTAAATAATGCCAGCATCCAACCATTTGATGATTTATTTCTTTATGACCTCCTTCATGATTGATTGAGTCTCCGTTGATGTTCCACTGTGGGTTTATACTCATCATTCATCAGAATCTTGTGCATGCAAAATGATGGACTAATGCCTCGAATGTCTGCTATAGTCTAGCCAATGGCTCTTTTGTGCTCTCGTAATACTCTCAGTAACTTTTCTTCATGCTCCAATGTTAGTGAAGAAGAAATAATAACAGGTAATTCAGAAGAGTTTCCAAGAAATGCATACCTGAGATGGCTCGAAAGTAACTTCAGCTCCAGCTGTGGTGGTTCTTCAATCGAAGGCTTGATTCGATCTTTCTTTGGCAGTTCCAGGCTTTCCACTTGTGGTGTTGATTTGAATCGGAATGGTTTGTCAAGGTAGTTGATACATTCCAAGATTTCAGCATCTAGCTCGCTGTCAGTCATGTTGGTGATGCAAGCTTCAAGTGTAACCGTGGGATTTAGCTCAGTATCTTGAACGATACTATCAACAACATCAACTCTGAAACATTCTTCTTCCTTTTCATCGCTTGGGAATTTCATGGCTTTGAAAACATTAAAAGTAACTTCTTGGTCCTGAACTTTCATGGTTAGTTCTCCTTTTTGTACATCAATCACAGTTCGTCCTGTCGCCAAGAATGCTCTTCCAAAGATGATATGCACATCTTTGTCTTCTTCCATTTCAAGGATAATGAAATCTGCTGGAAGAATGAGTTTTTCGACTTTGACCAGCACATCTTCAACAACACCTCTTGAAAATACGAGCGTTCGATCAGCAAGTTGTAATGAGACTGAGGTAGGCATTGCTTCTCCAATTTGCAATTTCCTGTAAATAGAAAAAGGCATCAAATTAACATTTACACCTAAGTCACATAAAGCCTTACTGATATAGTGTTCTCCAATGGTGCATGGGACAGTGAAACTGTCAGGATCTTTCAACTTTGGGGGAAGTATCCTTTGAATGATGGCACTGCATTCTTCCGTCAATGTTACTGTCTCGTAGTGTCCCAATCTCCGTTTTCGTGAAAGAATGTCTTTCATGAATTTTACATAGCTGGGCATTTCTTCCAAGGCTTCTGCAAATGGAATATTGATGTGAAGCTTTTTGAACACCTCCAAGAATCGAGCAAACTGCTTGTCCAGTTTGTTTTTCTGAAGTCGTTGTGGAAAAGTTGGAGATGGAGTGATCTGATCTTTTTCTTTTCCTTTGCTTCTTTTTCCTCCATCTGTTGCTTTGTTTCTTTTGAAATTTCCTCAATTGTTGCCTTGATTTCAACATCTTTGTTGATTTCAGTACCGCTTTTCAAGGTGATGGCTTGACATTGCTCCTTCCCTCGGTTCCTTGGATTGGGTTCTGTGTTGCTGGGAAGATTACTTGACGGTCTATAACTTTGAGCATTGGCCAATTGTCCGATTTGATTCTCCAGTGCTTTGATGGAAGCAGATTGGCTCTGAAAGAGAGCATCATATGCTGCTTGTTGCTTTTTGAACATCTCTGCAATCCATTCTTTCATTTCAGGTTCTTTTTCATGTTCATGGCCTTTGTTTTGTTGTTGAAATCCTGGTGGTGGATAGTTCTGCTGTTGGAATCCAGGTGGTAGATTGTTCTTTTGTCCTGAATTGTTGCTCCATGAAAAATTGGGGATTCCTCCTCCACCCTTGGTTGTAGGTGTTGGAGTATGGATTGTTCCTCTGTCTGTTGAAATTGTTGACATAATTCACCGTCTCTTTAAGTTGGTTTGGTTCTGGTGCTCCTCCATATGGTGAACTTGTGGATCCAGTGCTGAGAGTCTCCATGAATTTTCATATCTGATCCAGCTTTGTAACATCCCACCTAGGCCAGGATGCTACCGGCAGGAGATAGGCTAACCCTACCTCCATAAGCCTCTTATTCTGTCGAAATTTCGGCATGATGTATTCGTAACATCATGCAACCTGGCTTATAGCCAGCACCATGAGACAACCTGCTCAAACAGACTCAACAAATATGCAACATCACTAGGCCTCAGGCCTGAACTCAATGAATAAAAGTAAATCATTTGGCCTCCGGCCAGAACTCGAAAAATAAAACTATGCTATTACAACTTTTACACATAAAATATAAATGCATGTACAAAGACAAGAGCCGTGAGGACCCATAACTCGACCCAGGACTCAAAGACTCTCTTGACTGCAGTTGGGGCGATCCATTATCTTCAAAGTCTTCACTGAATTCCCGCTGATTCAATAACCGCTACTAACCTGCAAAACTACAAACTGTGGTGGTGTGAGTCATAATGACTCAGTAAGTAACCATGCTCATAACTTGAGCGTCAACAAAAACAAGTTATGAATTATTAATCTGTATTAACTTGAGCTGCTTACTTGACATACAATATAAGATAAATTTAGACTAATTATTTTATCTCAATCCGTTTAGCAAACATGTTATAAATTTACTTATCTTCTTTATCTGACTATACATAAACTTAATCATATTTCTTATTTATACTTTCTAACATCCATAATCTAGTCCTTGAGTTTTAATAGGCTTTCTACATATGCATCGTGCAAAAAACGATTTTTATCAGCTGTAGCAAAGAAAGTTCCATATAATGTGTCAAGTCTCATTACGTTTCCACTGTGTTACTCTGATATCTTTCCACTTTTCTATATACTTATTTCTAATCTAGTTTTGACTTTTATTATAATTATTTTTCTTTGATATCATTGAAATATCATCAAATCGGTCTATTAAAATATTCTTTTTTATTAAACATCCAACCGACTAAAATCAGCCATATAAACATGTATATGAAACCATACGATCATACGCTAATATCTTACCAATTGTTCCTTCCATGTGAACATATAGTACACACAGGAATTAATCACAATATAATATATATATATATATATAATATATATATTATATATATAATTATGCTATCATGCTTCAATGTCAACTATATGCATCTCAGATGAATTACTAGCATATATAATTCATATGCACTTCGTGTATACTATATAAAACTTTAACATGCTATGCTTTTTAGAAGATACTCTTTGAAAACTCTTTCTGAAAAACTATTATCTGAAAGTTTCTTTCTCTGAAAATTCTTTGCTGAAAACTTTACTTTACTTTCTCTTTCTGGAAAAGCTCTTTCCGAAAACTGTATCTGAAGACTGAAAACTACACTTGAAAACTGGGATCTGTATCTAAAAACTGAAAGCTGTATCTTAAAACTGTAAACTGTATCTGAAAACTGAAAACTGAAAAACTGTTTCTAAACTCTGTTTCTGAAAACTGTGTACTATAATCTGGTTTCTGAAATCTAGGCACTGAAAATCTGAAAACGGTGTACTGAAAATCTGAAAACTAAAAACTGCTCTATGTCCAGGACCATAACTCAACTGGACGTCTCTGTGCACCCAGGACCATAACTCAACTGGGTGTACTCGATGCCCATGACCATAACTCAACTGGGCATCTCTAGAACTGGTGGTACCCTACGTCCAGGACAAACACTCAACTAGCAACGTAGAGCTCTACACCCAGGACCATAACTCAACTGGCAGTGTAGCCACCAAGTTCTGAAATAAGGATTTCGGGACTCTGTAGTCCCTAGTCCTGCTCGAGGATCTGAGAGCGTCCCCTCAGTCCTCTACATGTGCACATGCTACTATATCCGTCAATTTCAAAGTATCCGTCAATTCCAAAATGTATCTCAAGTTACATATTGGGGTGAGGTTTTACCTCATGCCCCGAAAACCATAAAACCATGATACAGATCTCAAAACTGTATAAACTTTTCTAAAAACCTCTCTTTTAAAAATCTCTGTTACTTTTCTGTAAAACCTTTTGAATTTCAAAACTCTTCTCGTTTTATCATGTATGTATATGGATATGATCATGCACTCCCTTAATCTAATGACTTATGCATGTTCATTTATAATACTTACTTGTACTCTAGCCATGCTTAATTATATGCTTATTCCATACTACCACATATGTTCATGCATATGTTCATGCACGTGTTTATGCATATATACAAAGTAATGAACTATGTATTCTATTCCTTATATGCTTACATCTTGAATCGTCTCACATTCTATATGTTTATACTATTCTCAGTATACTTATACACATTTATATCATCATAACTTGGCTTACCTCTATAACTTACCTTACTGATGGCTCACAAAACAATATAATGCATAATTTATATTCATACACACACACGATCATTATAAATAAATGTATGACTTTATATATATAAAAAGTTTACTTATTCATTCATTTCCATTACTCTTTAATCATTTATAAGCATACTAGAACATCTATCTCAACAATAAGCACATTTAGGCATTTTCTAAAATTATTAATTATGCTTAATCAGATACATACAAACATATATACATATACTTACTTATTTCTCCATGTAACCTACATAATTTTGCTTATACGTGTATACATTCGTATTCTTGTTTTTGTATCATTCTACATACACTGAACATATACAATTACTTTCTTACAATTGTCATTCTTTAAACTTTAGTCCCATTCCCTAGGGTGTAGTTTCTAAAACCCCCATACCCAAGTCTCATTTAATTATAACCATAATCATGACATCATTCATATGTTCTATCTATCTATCTATCTCTCTATATATATATATACCGGTTTATACCTATATATGTATCTCCTTACTTTCAAATACTAATGCTTATCTTTTGCTCATACATTTGCTTATAATTGCTTGTTCTTATCTACGTGTGTATATAAATACACCTGCTTCTTTCTTCTACGTTCATCTTTATATATATATATATATATATAGGTTTCATGCATATACTATATACAACTTTATTTTATTACTAATTTCGAGCAACGTTAAATTTCTTAAATATTCAAAGCATGGGTTACTTACCTGGCTTCGCAGACACTCCGACTCTGGACCCGATCTGTCAAAACAAATCATAAAACGCAATCAGAACCGCTATTTGCGGAACTTTCTACTAATCTATAATAAACTTCTTGACTTTTCCGAAACATACGAATCCTTTCTGATTCAACCATTCAAGATTAATTACTCTAATATATGCTCGTATACTGTTCTAAACTAACTAGATGGTTCAGATTCTCATTTTACGTGTTTGAGGCAAAACTTACGGAAAAGTTTCCGCAAACGCTACGGAGGGTCTCGAACCCTCCGAACTAATCCGGAATTACTCAATTACCCTCGCAATACCATAATTATATTTCACCCAAGGCTATGGTCATCTAAGCTCAATCGCGCGAGAAACTCCGTTTTACCGGAAACTCGCTAATACTACCGGATCGATCAAATCTAATCTGTTCTCACTCGAATTCTACGACAAGCATTGATTTAACATATTATATCATATCCAATTCAATTCATGCTAATTCGCTACACTACGGAACTACTGGAAACATCCGAATATAAAATTGTAAATTTTAAAATGACTTATTTTAAACGGAGAGTCGTACCAAAATTCCGAGGGCATATTCGGACTCCCACCGGCCATAGAAACGCGCTGGTGTCGACGGAATTCCGATCGGAGCTACTGTTCATCATGGGTTTACTATTCACCACCGTTTTCTTCCTCGTTTCGTGTGCAACCGGTCGCTGATAGGTGAAATCGATTCCGCATACTCGTAGTACTTTCCGAGGGCTTCGATTTGGTAGGTGGCTCGGGTCGTGAAACGGACCGACGAGCCGGGATCGGCTAACCCATTGCCGCACCTTCTCCCTCTCTCTGCCGCCGCCGTTCAACAGCGTTATAGCGTTGCCGCCAGCCACCATTAGACACACGGTTGCCGGGCGCTTCCTTCTGGACGGTCGCTCCGGCAGGAGGTGGCCGGCAGGCCACCGGCGCGACCAATACTCTTCTACACGTGAAAATGACGTGGGGGGGTGTGGAAGGGGTTTTGGGATTTTGCAACATTTGCAATTTTTGAAAACCTTGAGGCTTTATATAGTTCCCTAGAAAATTTCAAAAAGGTCCCCGCATATTTGCAGTTTAGCCCCTATCATGGAATGTTCTGGAATTTCGCATTTTCGGAGCCTTTCTAACGCGATTCTCGAAAAGTGCTCAACACAAAAATTGTTCGTCTCGGAAAAACGAGTTCGATGGTTCAAGAATTAACTCGGTCGGAGTTCACTTGCTAATTCTGTGTTCAAAACAGTAAACTTTACTCGTATAGTAAAAATCGCGTAACTGACTTTTGATCCCACACGTTTCCCAACGCGACACATATTCATAATATATTATTCCAACCCATATAACATCACTTGAACTCTTATTCTTCATTATCATCATGCTCCGAGACTATAACATAGGTGCGGGAATCTTCTAGAACAGTCCTGAAAATCTGGGATGTTACAAGCTTGGCGTTGACTGCTGTATTGGCTCCGCTTTCATAAATTCCTGCAATTCTTTGGATCATGCTCCTTTCTGTTGGCCACAAGGAATTGTTGTTGGCCATTTCTTCGATTAGGTCCCAGGCTTGATCTTCTCTTTTTGCCATTAAAGCTCCTCCAACAGCAGCATTGATTGTGGTTCTCATCAGTCCAGAAAGTCCATTATAGAAGGTTTGGACTTGAAGCCATTTTGGAATCTCATGGTGAAGACATTTCCAGAGCAAATCTTTGTACCTTTCCCAAGTTTCGTAGAGAGTGAGTCTTGTTGCACAAAGGATGTGATGTCATTCCTCAGCTTTCCAGTTCTGGATGGTGGAAAGTACTTTGCAAGAAATTTGGTGGCTAAAGTGTTCCAAGTTATGATGGAACCTGCTGGTAGTGAATGTAGCGAAGCTTTAGCTCTGTCTTTCAAGGAGTATGGGAAAATACGCAGTTTCATTGCTTCTTCATCTTCTCGGTTGTAATTGAAAGTGACACAAACTTCCAGGAAGTTGCTGATGTGGGCATTAGGATCTTCAGTTGCATTCCCCTCAAACTGAACTGACTGCTGAATCATCTGAATGCATGTTTTGATGTCCCCGCATTTGCTGGTAAGGGATGAAGTACAATACATGAAATGAGTCTGTCAACCACCAGAATTGTTCTATCTCGAATGGGAATTGGTGGTGCAACCTCCAAAGGTTCAGGTTCCATATTGACTAAAGCTTCTTGGTCTTCTCGTCTTTCCCTTCTCAACTGTCTGATGGTTCTTTCAATTTTCGGGTCAAGCGGTCGGAGTTCAAAGCTTCTGGTTCGTCTCATGAAGTTTCTGAGAACCTGAAACACAAGAAAACAAAAATAATAAGTAAAAAAAATTAGATACAAGTAAATGTATCTAACCTTAAAACTAATAGTGAAAGATAAATAAGTTCCCATCAACGGCGCCAAATATCTCATGTTGGTGTAATAAATTGGTTTACTAACCTGGAACACTAAATTATGCAAAAGCCTATGTCGATGGTCAGACGTAAATATCCAGTTTAACCCAATTGAACCATATGTCTATGTCAACCAAATTATCTGGATTCATTAAGTTTAAGTTCCAATTATGGCTACCCCAGCCCGACAGGTATATGTCTATCCTGTAGGGAAATCTATTAAAGGGTTATATATCCTCAAGGAAGATCGTGGGCTATTAAGTCTAAGGCTGAAACCTAAATTCCTTTGTCAAGTTTATTTTAGATTTACCACATCAATCTTATTGGTGATCAGACAACAAGAAGCATTAAGCTTAAGACTTAATAAGTAAACCTTTAAATTACCCAAACTATAAAATAACCCCTTATAAACCGGTGATATTAGAATTCATCACAACCCCAGATAACAAACTTAGTTACGATACATAACTAGGGCTAGTAAAAACTTAAATAAAATAAAAGACATAAAGTAAAATGCTGAAAAGTAAATTGCTGAAAAGTAAATGACGGAAAGTAAATGCTGAAATTAAATACTGAAAAAGTAAATGCTGAAAAGTAAATACTGAAAGTAAATTGCTGAAAAGTAAATGCTGAAATTAAATTGCTGAAAAATAAATAAAGTAAAAGTACAATAAAAGAAAATGCTGAGGTAAAATGATCCACTTTTATTACTTCTATTTTAGATATCTACCTTAATATAATATATTAACTTTGCATGATAATACCACCAGCCATATAAGTGGTATCCAGATTAAGTCAAATTAATAATTAAGTACCAACCAACCAATCAGGCGGTATCCAGTTAGTCAGGTTAAAACCAATTTAAATAATTACCAACCAACCAATATGGCGGTATCCTCCTCGTTAAGTCAGGTTTAACTAGTTTATATATTATAATTAAGGGAGATTAATCTAAATATTAGTAATAAAATTTTTAACTTTTACCCCAGCAAATGGAAGTTACCTCCTCATTACTGAAAAAGTAAAAACTGAAAATTAAAGAAAGAAAAGCATTGTGCGTAAAAGTAAATTGCGGAAAGTAAAAACTGAAAAGTAAAGAAAAGAAAAGTGCGAAAGCGGAATTAATTACTGAAAGCTGTAAATAAACAAACAAGATACAATCTTCTTAGTATTCTTAAGGAATTCCTTAGAAGAAAGTATGAATTTACAAATGAAATAGCTTGGTATTTATAGGCAAAATTTTGCCTCCATCAAATCATCCACAAATCCATTATTAATTGCTCCACTAATTGCTCCACCAAATCTATTATTAATTGCTCTACTAATTTCTTATCATGTTTGGTGGTGATTTAATAATTTTTATTATTTATTTATTAATTTATTGTTTGCTTGAAAATGATTGAAAATGACTTTAATAATTATACACAACACACTTTTGATGGTTCATCAATTTCGGGCATGAAATCTTTAGAATTCGAAATTATTTTGTCTTTCAAAGTTGTAGATATTGGAGTATTCTTTAATCTGGAACTTGAATCAGCTCAATCCGATATCGGAGTAAAAAGTTATGCCAAAATACGACAAATGCGCAAAACTAGAATTTCCTCCAAAACTGCACTTCGTTAAAACGCCCTTTCAAGTTTCTAATCTCCAAAATTAATATGTCAAGTCCATTTTTGCCCTTATTTGACCCACATTTCATCCTAAATGATTTCATTGTGTCCCAAGATTATTTTATCTGCAAAATAAACTAAAACATCAAAAGTTCATCAAACCCGAGAAAACTAAACAAAATATTAAGTAAAGGGGCGGTAAATATTGATATATTTTCCGCTCATCAATATCATTGATCATCCTTTATGAAGATTTTAGAAATAATATAGACTTAAAAAAAAATTAACTTCTCTAGAAAAAAAAGAGGAGGAGATATGCTTAGTTGATAGTGTTGTTATACATTTTTCGAGATAAAAAATATTTCTCAAACTTAATATTAATTGAAGGCTTTAGAAGAGTCATAATTTTAGTAGCAAGTGGAACTAAACTATGTATCAAAAATGTTTTTATATTTAGCCATATCTAGTAGAAATATGATGATTTCAAAGATATCCGTTGAAATGGTTTATAATATCAAGACATAAGTATATATTTACTATTGGCAATTACAAATAAATTAGAACATGAAGTTCTTAATTGTAACTCTTAGAAACAAAAGTTCTACTTGTTAGGATTGGTGCTCCAAGTGCCAATCCGGATCATATTTATATCCGATTCATTAATACGAGCGGTTCAATTTTTCATAATATTACTAATTTTACTGGTAGAACCTTTTCTTTTATACAATTATTCGATCTAATCTCGATTAGATTGAAACTGAATCTGGTTTAGTGATACGTGTATATTAGACAAAGACCTAGGATTTACAGTATAGTGCGCAGTTACAACGTAGTTTGTAATTGACATTGGGAAACACACTATTAGTTGTATATAATTAAATAAATTTTTTGGTCAAGATTTACTAACACAGGTCAATTAGTAAAATCCATTGAGACCAGTACATGTCGTATATCGTGACTTGGTCCGATGATTTATCCCAATGAACCATGAGTCTCGGGAGACTCGTATAGACATGTATGTGTTTATTTGATAAGACACTGAACGACTCACTGAAGGTTTCCTAATAGATGGTACACCAACGTCAAAATGAACCTTCTCGAGTTGAGCGAGCATAGTGGTCCTTTGACTTGAGACACCAATGTGGATATATAAGCTATCATCCACACTTTGATGGCAGTCACGTCAACGATCTAGCCATGATCAGACCTCCGCTTATTCGTTGGGTGTGGACTGATCCTCATGATATCCTGTGCGTATCAATATATGATCCGTCAGTCCTGTGTACAGGGCATAGGCATCCTCACGTGTTTACGATCTAGTAAATCCATGGCCGTGAATAACTTCGGAAATTAGTTCCGAGTGTTATTTAGAGATCGTAAATTGAAAGTTGACTATATTATACCGAACGGATTTGAAGTTCTCATCTATATCACAGGTATAATACAGATGGCCTGTGACGGATGGATTATACGTATGCTATGATCTCGGCTTGCATAGTTAAGCGAGATTATCTGTGGTCGTCATAATCCATGAGTGAGTGGATTATGGACACGAAATTAGATTTCGTGATGGATAAACCTAAACTTAGAGAGTCCACAATATGAAGTGTACTCGTTGAGCACTTGGGCAACGCGATATGAATAATACGAATTATTCATAATACTTCACCAGATTAAATGAGTTAATTTAGATCGTTTAATTGGTTAAACGATAACACATGCAATTAGAGGATTTTTTCCGCTAATAATTATTGTGTATTTGTATTTGATACATAATACGATTAGATACACATTAATTATTCGTCAAATGAGATTTTGACACATGCCATAAATATATGTATTTGTTATTTTATGTAAATAAAAATACATATATGTGTGTAAACTAATTGTTTAATTATTTAATAGTTAAATAATTAAATAATGAAAAATTTAATCTTTATCCATTTATTATTATTTGAATAATACATGGTGAGATTTTTTGGAAAACTTGGCATGACTTTTATAACACTTTTATTTGTCCAATTTTGATTGGTTAAAAATAAAGTGTAATTGTGTTTTTTATTTGATAAAATTAAAAAACAAATTTGCCCCCAAAAGCCTTCCATTTTCATCCATACACAAGGGAGATTTTTGTTTTGATCTTGTTCATCATTTTGCTCACTTCCGTGAGTCCTCAAAATGGGTTTTGGAAATTTTATTTCAAAATCCACGAAGAAAATAAAGAAAATTCAAGAAAAAAATGGCTTAGAAAAATTGGATTTAAAGCATGATTTTTTGGCAATTTCGTTCACAGTTTCAGACCTGGAATATCTGGAAATTTTGTGATGAAATGTTGTTGTCTTATGAATGTTTTAGATGTAATTTGGGTGTTGGCACAATTGCCGGAAAGTGTTTCTGACTTCAAATAAGCGAAAACGGCCAAAAAAGCGTTACCGGGTGGATTTTGAGCCAACCGGGTGACGGCTATCCAAACGGTGAATCCGTCACTGTTTGGGAAGCCCATGAACTGCCCCGACACTATTAGATCTGACCTGGGTAGTTTTCATAAGTGTCGGGTGGTCGGTTCGATCAAAAACGTGTTTTAGGTAATTTTGTGGAAAAACGTTTTTCGTAAAAGTTTCGCGAGTTTTCATCTTGTTTATATCAATATTTGATATTGAATAAATAGATTTAGATAAATATGAATAAATTATTCATATTAGATATTGAATAATTTATTCAGTATTTTAAAAAAGGTTTTAAAATATGATTTCGCCCGACCTGCGCTTCCGCTGCACTCTATCGCCCAAAACCCCAACAAAAATGCTATCAGAGCGGGTCTGATGCTTCATCCTTTACATTATTCATGCTTGATATATGATATATAATCCAATTTTAATGTTTGCACATGCTTGGAATCTAGATATTTTCTTTACTTTTCGGTTTTACGTTAACGAATATGTAACAGTAATTTAATTGTTAAATTGAGTTATATGTTCTAAGGTAGAATTGAATTGTTTAGAAAATGATTTAGATTAAATTCTGCATTGGATGTAAAGTAAACTTCCATAGGAAAATCCCCGCTTTTAATATGGCTGTAAAGTAACGTGTATTGGATACATGTTTCTTGGTCCGTCTTGTCAGTACGGTTTATGGGTATTTTTCTATAAGTGCATCCGAGATCGTGCCAAAGCTGTGAGGTGTAGTAGTTATAGGATTGTTATCCATACCGGTTGTATATTGATACTAGACAAATTCAAGTGAAAGTGGATATCCTGAACGTGCTAAAGCTGTCAGGACTACACTGGTAACCACCATGTGAACGTGCCAAAGCTGTCACAGTGAGAAACAGTCAGGACCAAAACCAGGAGTCACTGGCGAGTGATTGACAAAGAGTTGTCTACCTAATGAATATACGTAGGCGAGAAAGTGCCAAAGCTGTGAGTCGAAATATATTCATGGGATCCTACTTTCACTATGGAATTTGATCTAATTATTGAATTCCCGTTGTCCGTTGGGGATTTACGATATTATGTAAAGTAGTGGGAGATACTGCTGAGTTTAAAATCCTTAACTCAGGCAGTGCGTAATTTTATGGAATTTACCGCTTTCGTTTCCTTTATGCTGTATTGTTTATAGATTTATGCTTCTAATCCACTGTATAGTATATTACTTGAATATATAAGTTTTTTTTTTTTTTTACTTTCTTATGGTTGCGTAATTCTAGAATAGGTTCTAGAAAGACAATAGAGTTAGATATTGTTAGATTAGTTTAAAATCATCGGGAAATGTTGTTCCGATTTTCTTTGAAAATCAAGATGGTTTGTGACTTAGTAATACTAAGTCACGATTAGGTAATCTAAAAGGATATTTGTGTTTAGGATATAACTGTCTAGTTAGAGTTGTTTCTTATGCAGTAAGAATTGACTTGAATGGTTCATGTCTCGAGATTCTTGACTGGCATTAAGAAAACCCCTTAAGTGTTTGTTTATATTTAATGATGTTCTTGGCTTTTAGTGACTTTTAGAAATCACGTGTCTGACATAATTTGCTAATCAATCATTTGCAATTGTTGTGAATATTGAACATAAATTATAAAGCTTAAGAAATGAGATGCGTATAGTTGTGTATATAGAATATTGATTCTCACAATACGACAACTATAGGTATTGGATACCGGATCTCCCGTCTAGTTAATTAAAATAATGTTTAATAACTATTTTGATATTTGATATAAGAACTTGTGACTATTGGATAGTTACTTGTTTTGTATAAACAGTTGTTATATATTTTAAGACGACTAGTAGTGTCATTAATGAAAGATAAGCATTAAGAAAAATATTTGGTAAAATAAATAACTTAGGACATTGTTATGAGTTTTTTTTCACATAAGCATTTGATGCTTGTTGCTTATGGTAAAAGATGGTCTAATACGAGTTCACACCACATATCCTTATCCATTTAATGAATATTGTATTTAGGAAGTGATTAAATCTCATTTAACCAATGATTGTCATTAGACCACAGATTTATTAAACCAATACATTAGATGCATGCATTTTAATGAATTGGTAATTGCCTAAGATAGTTTTCTTTACTCCGTAACTTAGTTAATGATTTGTCATGACTTCGTTACGTGTTTCTTATAGAAAATATATTGAACGTCTTGAATGGTTCGAGAACTTTCAATATGTTTCTGATGAAACGCGGATAGAATATTCTGAATGGTTTAAGGATATTCTATTTGATGTGTTGAAAACTATGAAATTCATTGTGCATCTTTGAATTGTTCGAAGATGGTTGATATGATCAAATGCATGAATTTGTGGCAATTAGTTATGAAGTTATTTAATGAATATGATTCTTATTCAATATCAAACTTCCACGATTCCATTTTGATGGAATTGGTCAGTGGGAGTAATCGAATCTTATATGATTTGATTCGTTGATATCGAGTGTTACCGAATTGATTTTCAATACTCTTGGGGTTATGCTCCAGGAACACTAATTTATCTCTTTAGTTAAGGTTCCATTCGTTTCTACAGTTACATATATGAAATGTATAGTAGAAAATTCGAATCTTGAAAAGTTTGAGATTTGAATCTTTCTTTTGTATAATGGTCATATAATTAAAAGTACTTGTGCCTCAGAGGTACGAGTGAATGGTTTATCATTTATTCTATTTAATAGAATATTGTATTCTATTTGATAGAATATCTTTTCTACGATCCCGAGTAATAAAATTGTTTTATTACTTGGTGGTTAACATTGGATGTTGACGATTGCAGAAAAGATTTGAGTTACTGAAGTCAAATGTGAGAATGATAAACTATAGTGGAACTACATAATTAATAAGATGAAAATACCCTTAGACAACTTCCGTATAAGTACAATAGGATGTCAGAATCATTTACAAAGTATTTGATACTTAATGATTCTATTTTTGTCTTATCGAAGAAAATTATCCTATAACTTGTAGTGGGAGCGATATTTGATATCGATTTCAGAACTTAGCATTGAACCATAGATCTAAGATTGTTTATTGCTTACTACGATCGAGTTTAGAACTTGATCAGGCTTTCGTTATGAATAGTTCATAAAATGTGCAAATTATTTGCGCAGCAAAAGCAAGTGAGCTTGATAAAAGTTTGACCTTTATAGTATGACAGCGAGTAGGTTATACTCAGTAGTCTATTGTAGATTCCGAGGAAGCTTGTCTCCTGTCGCACTGATTGGACAATTAAGGATATGTTGGTTAATGTGGATATTAAACTGTATTTTGGCTAAAGAATGCAAAATGGCATCCTTGAGTGATTTATTTGAATGAGAGATCTGTCGTGATTTCTTTGTTTGAAGAGTTCATTAAAGAATGGCCCTAGAGTTTGTATTATGCTAAGATCACAATTTGGTATAGTAGCTTATGGAGCCTATTGTAGACTCAGATAAGCTTTCCGGAAATCTGTGTCCTCTGATTTTGATATCAGTCAGAAAGTCTGGTCCTATCTAAGTATAGAGAATACGTATTTATCAGTAGGGTCAGTGGAAGTGTACAAATTTTTTTCTAGTATTATATATCCTAAGTCTTTTTTTCTCCGTGATAGTAGTGGGAGCAGTCTCTATTATATTAGATATAAAGTTTTATATAAGATATAAAACTGAGAGACTTGTGAGATACTCCTATTAGTCGCGCATTAGATATGATCTAATAAAGGACACAAATATACAGTAAGACTATCTGTACGACAGTTAGTATAACTGTTTGACAGTTAACGTGTCTTTTATGTATATAGTATTCATCTTTTGTAAAGGATGATTCCTTTGTCGAAAGATAGATTGATTGGAATGTCTAATCAATCTTATGCATCATAGGATGATGGCGTAATGAATAATGTATTGTGTGCGATTATAGATATCAATTTAATCATAATTGTTACGAGTTATTTTGATATGCTGCAGACCATATGATGAGTCTAGAAACATGTTCTTTGTGATCTTTGAGATATTAAGAACGAGTTTCTCATACATGGAGAATTTAGTCAGCAACCATAAGGTCAGATTAGTTTCGATTCTAATTATAACATTAGATGGTCTATGTCATATAAATTCAGAAAAGATGCAGTGGGAGTGTCACCAATGATTCTACTAAACTGGTGGAATCATTTGCAACTTATGAAGTATTAACTTATGAAGTTTGCATAGTGACCACATAGATTAGAAGTTTTCATATTAGTGTAGTGCTTGCGGTTGTCTCATAGTATTGGGATTTGATCTCTAAATACATGGACAACTTAGTAGCTATAGCACAGAACTGATATAACATTTGAGTCATATTGATGTAGAATTTGGATTCTGCAAAATATGAATGATGCTGGCTAAGGAAAACGGTTGAGTTTGTTGGACAGACTTGATTTGTTAAAGCAAGTTTACTTGTTGTTGCCTACCTCTTGAGTGCTGGTGAGCTCTTGAGGGCCATGAGTATGCGATACATATTGAGATGTGCATAGGATACCATGGATTAGCACTAGAGCAAGTGAGAGAAATTATTAGGGTTAGTGCTCCGAGTGCAAATCCGGATCGTATTTATGTCCGATTCATTAATACGAGCTGTTCAATTTTCCATAATATTACTAATTTTACTGGTAGCACCATTGTATTTTATACACTTATTCGATCTAATCTCGATTAGATTGAAACTGAATCTGGTTCAGTGATACATGTATATTAGACAAAGATCCTAGGATTTACAATATAGTGCACAGTTACAACGTAGTTTGTAATTGATATTGGGAAGCGCACTATTAGTTGTATATCCTTAAATAAAGTTCATGGTCAAGATTTACTAACACGGGTCGGTTAGTAAAATCCGCTAAGACCAGTACATATCGTATATCATGACTTGGTCCGATAGTTTATCCCAGTGAACCATGAGTCTCGGGAGACTCGTATAGACATGTAGATGTTTATTTGATAAGACACTGAATGACTCACTGAAGGTTTCCTAATATATGGTACACCAACGTCAATAGGAACCTTCTCGAGTTGAGCGAGCATAGTGGTCCTTCGACTTGAGATACCACTGTGGATATATGGGCTATCCTCCACACTTTGATGGCAGTCACATCAACGATCTAGCCATGATCAGACATCCGCATGTTCGTTGGGTGTGGACTTATGCTCATGATATCCTGTGCGTATCAAGATATGATCCGTCAGTCCTGTGTACAGGGCATAGGCATCCTCACCTGTTTACGATCTAGTAAATCCATGACCGTGGTATAACTTCAGAAATTAGTTCCGAGTGTTATTTAGAGATCCTAAATTGAAAGTCGACTATATTATACCGAACGGATTTGACGTTCTCATCTATATCACAGGTATAATACGGATGGCCTGTGACAGAGGGATTATACGTATGCTATGACCTCGGCTTGCATAGTTTAGCGAGATTATCTGTGGTCGTCATAATCCATGAGTGGGTGGATTATGGACACGAAATTGGATTTCGTGACGAAAAAACCTAAACTTAGAGAGTCCCACAATATGAAGTGTACTCATTGAGCACTTGGGCAACACGATATGAATAATACGGATTATTCATAATACTTCACCAGATTAAATGAGTTAATTCGGATCGTTTAATTGGTTAAACGATAACACATGCAATTAGGAGATTTTGTCTGCTAATAATTATTGTGTATTTGTATTTGATACATAATACGATTAGATACACATTAATTATTCGTCAAATGAGATTTTGACACATGCCATAAATATATGTATTTGTTATTTAATGTAAATAAAAATACATATATGTGTGTAAACTAATTTTTTAATTATTTAATAGTTATATAATTAAATAATTAAAAATTTAATCTTTATCCATTTATTATTATTTGAATAATACATGGTGAGATTTAATTGGACAACTTGGCATGACTTTTATTACACTTTTATTTGTCCAATTTTGATTGGTTAAAAATAAAGTGTAATTGTGTTTTTTATTTGATAAAATTAAAAGACAAATTTACCCCCAAAAGTCTTCCATTTTCGTCCATACATAAGGGAGAGAGAGAAAATTTTTGTTTTGATCTTCTTCATCATTTTGCTCACTGCCGTGAGTCCTCAAAATGGGTTTTGGAAATTTTGTTTCAAAATCCATGAAGAAAACAAAGAAAATTCAATAAAAAATGGCTTAGAAATTGAAGATTAAAAGGTAATCCTTAATCCCTAAGCTTGGAAATTTGTTTTCATTTTTTGATATTTAGAAATGTTCTAGGGTTTCTTTGTTTGTGGAAAATTTGGGGCTTTTGGTTGTAGTGAGTTGAAATGGAAAATAGGTGCATGTGTGAAGTGTTAAGGAACTAATTAGTGTAATTATGATTCAATTTTGTTCCAATTGTTGTTGGACAATATGTTACCATTATAGAGTGATATAACCACTCTTGTAACACCTAGAATTGTTCTTGTGTACTTCATGTGTGGTGGCTTTCATTTGGTGTTTTATTAATTAGATTAATTTTGGTGAAAATTGGAATTAAAGCATGAATTTTGATGAATTTTGGTATGCAGATCCGATCTGCCCAAACTAGATATTCTGGGATGTTTTTGTGGTCCTAATAATGTTTTGGATGTGTTTTGGGAGTTGGCACAATCGTCGGAAAGTGTTTCCGACTTGAAAGAAGCGAAAATGGCCAAAAACGGCGTTACCGGTGGATTTTGAGCCAACCGGGTGACAGCTGTCCAAACAGTGAATCTGTCACTGTTTGGACAGCCCATGAACTGCCCCGAAACTATTGGATCTGACCTGGGCAGTTTCCATAAGTGTCGGGTAGTCGGTTCGGTCAAAAACATATTTTAGGCAATTTTGCGGAAAAACGATTTTCGTAAAAGTTTCGCGAGTTTTCAACTTGTTTATGCAATATTTGATATTGAATAAATATGTTTAGGTGAAATATGAATAAATTATTCATATTAGATATTGAATAATTTATTTGGTATTTTGAAAAAGTTATAAAATATAATTTCACCCGGACCTGCGCTTCCGCTGCGCCCCATCGCCCAAAACCCCAACAAAAAATGGTATCAGAGCGGGTATGATGCTTCATCCATTACATTATTGATGCTTGATATATGATATATAATCCATTTTAATGTTCGCACATGCTTGTAATCTAGATATGTTTCTTTACTTTTCGATTTACGTTAACGGAAAATATAACGGAAATTTAATAGTTAAATTATGTTATGTTTTCTAAAGTAGAATTGAAATATGTAGAACATTATTTAGATAAAAATTATGCAATAGATGTAGAGTATTGCTTCCGTAGGAAAATCCCCGCTTTTAAATATGGCAGTAAAGTAACGTGTATTGGATACATGTTTCTTGGTCCGTCTTGTCAATACGGTTTATGGGTAACTTTCTATGGCTGCATCTGAGATCGTGCCAAAGCAGTGAGGGTGTAGTTGATAGAATTTTATCCATGCCAGTTGTATATTGATACTAGACAAATTCAAGTGAAAGTGGAAATCTTGAACGTGCCAAAGCTGTCAGGACTACATTGGTAGATTGAGTTTGTCATTGGCAAGTGAAGCCTTGATACGCCTTCCTGTGAATGTGCCAAAACTGTCACAGCGAGAAACGATCAGGACCAAAACCAGAAGTCACTAGTGAGTGATTGACAAAGAGTTGTCTACCTAATGAATATACGTAGGCTATAACGTGCCAAAGCTGTGAGTCGAAATATATTCATGGGATCCTACTCTCACTATGGAATTCGATTTAATTATCGAATTCCCGTTGTCCGTTGGGGATTACGGTATTACATAAAGTAGTGGGAGACACTGCTGGGTTAAAAATCCATAACTTAAGCAATGCGTAATATTATGGAATTTACTACTTTCATTTTCCTTTATTCTATACTGTTTATAGATTTATGCTTCTAATTCACTACATGTCTATACTTGAATAGATTTTATGACTTTACTTATGGTTGCGTAGTTCTAGAATAGGTTCTAGAAAGACAGTAAACTTAGATATTGTTAGATTAGTTAAGACCATCGGGAACTGTTGTTCCGATTTTCTTTGAAAATCAATATTGTTTGTGACTTAGTTACTAAGTCACGATTAGGTAATCTAAATAGATATCTATGTTTAGGATATAATAGTCTAGTTAGAACTGTTTCTTGTGCAGTAAGAATTGACTTGAATAGTTCATGTCTCGAGATTCTTGACTTGCATTAAGAAAACCTCTTTAGTATTTGTTAATCTTATAATGACGTTTCTTTGCTTTTAGTGACTTTTAGCAGTCACATGTTTGACATACTTTGCTAATAAATTATTTTACAATCGTTGTGAATAATTGAATGCAAATTATAAAGTTGAAGAAAGGAGATGTATATAGTTGTGTATAGAGAATTTTGATTCTCACAATACGACAATTATAGGTATTTGATACAGGATCTCCCGTCTAGTTGATTAAAATAATATTTAATAACTGTTTTGATATTTGATATCAGAACTTGTGACTATTGGATAATTACTTGTTATGTATAAACAGTTGTTACATATTTTAAAGCGACTAGTAGTGTCATTAATGAAAGATAAACATTAAGAAAATACTCGGTTAACTAAATAGCTTAGAACTGTGTTTTATGAGATTTTATCATAAAAGCATCCAATGCTTGTTTCGTATGGTAAAAGATGGTTTGATATGAGATCACACTACATATCCTTATCAGTTTAATGAATATTGTATTCAGAAAGTGATT
This sequence comes from Zanthoxylum bungeanum, assembly GCA_019454045.1. Lineage (NCBI taxonomy): Eukaryota > Viridiplantae > Streptophyta > Magnoliopsida > Sapindales > Rutaceae > Zanthoxylum > Zanthoxylum bungeanum. Next base: position 20,293 of record SKCR01011062.1, on the reverse strand, counting down.
AAATCTCATTTAACCGATGATTGTCATTGGACCACATATTTATTAAACTAATGCTTTGGAAGTATGTAGTTTAATGAATTAGAAATTACCTTAGATAGTTTTCTTTGCTTCATAACTCAGTTAATGAATTGTCATGACTAAGTTACGTGTTTCTAATAGAGAACATGTTGAACGTCTTGAATTGTTCAAGAACTGTCAATATGTTACTAATGAAACTCAGATAGAATATTTTGAATAGTTCAAAGATATTTTATCTGTAGTGTTGAAAACTGTATCTTTAGAAATTCATTATGAGTCTTTAAATTGTTCGAAGATGTTTGATATGATCAAACACATAAATTTATGGCAATTAGTTCTATAGCTATTTAATGAATGTGACTCTTACTCAGTATTAAACTTCCACGATTCCATTTTGATGGAATTGGTCAGTGGGAGTTATCGAATCTTAATGATTTGATTCGTTGATATTAAGTGTTACCGAATTAGTTTCAATAATCTTGGGGTTATGCTCCAATTATACTAATTTATCTCTTTAATTTAGGTTCAATTAGTTCCTACAGTTACATATATGATATGTACAGTAGAAAATTTTGAATCTTGAAAAGTTTGAGATTTGAATATTTCCTTTGTATAATGGTTATATAATTGAAAGCACTTGTGTCTCTGAGGTACGGGTGAAAGGTTTATCATTTATTCTATTTAATAGAATATTGTATTCTGTTTGATAGAATATCTTTTCTACGATCCCGAGTAATAAAACTGTTTTGTTACTTAGTGGTTAACATTGGATGTTGACGATTATAGAAAGGACTTGACTTAGTGAAGTCAAATGTGAAAGAGATAAACTGTGATGGAACTACATAATTAATAAGATAAAAAGACGCTTAGACAACTTCCGTATAAGTCTAATAGGATGTCAGAATCATTTACAAAGTATTTGATACTTAACGATTCTGTTTTTTTATTATCGAATAAAATTATCCTATAACTTATAGTGGGAGCGATATTTGATATCGATTCCAGAACTTAACATTGAACCATAGATCTAGGATTGTTCATATCTTACAACGATCAAGTTTTGAACTTGATTAAGCTTTCGTTATGAATAGTTCATAAAATGTGCAAATTATTTTCACAGCAAAAGCACAGTGAGCTTGATAAAGGTTTGACATTTATAGTATGACAATGAGAAGGTTATACTTAGTAGTCTATTGTAGATTCTGAGGAAACTTGTCTCTAGTTGCACTAATTGAACGATTAAGGATCTGTTGGTTAATGTCGATATTAAACTATATTTTTGGCTAAAGAATGCAAATTGGCGTTCTTGAGTGATTTCTTCGAATGAGAAATCCTTTGTGATTTATTTATTTGAAGAGTTTATTCTAGAATGGCCCTAGAGTTTGTATTATGCTAAGATCACACTTTGATATACTGGCTTTTGGAGCCTATTGTAGAGTCAGATAAGCTTTCCAGAAATCCGTGTTCTCTGATTTTGATATCAGTCAGATTGTCTGGTCTTATCGAAGTATAGAGAATACGTATTTATCAGTAAGGTCAGTGGGAGTGTACGAATTTCTTTCTAGTATTATATGTATCCTGAGTTTTCTTTTCTCCGTCGAAGCTGCATGAGTAGTCTCTGTTATACTTGATATAAAATTTTATATAAGATATAAAACTAAGAGACTTGTGAGAAACTCCCATTAATCGAATATTAGATATGATCTAATAAAGGATACAGTAAGACTATCTGTATGACAGTTAGTATAACTGTTTGACAGTTAACGTGTCTTTTATATATATAGTATTCATCTTTTGTAAATGATGATTCCTTTGTCGAAAGTGAAATTGATTAGAATGTCTAGTCAATCTTATATATCATAGGATGATGGCATAATGAATAATATATTATATGCGATTAAAGATGTCAATTTAATCGTAATTGTTACGAGTTATTTTGATATGCTGCAGACAATATGATGAATCTTGAAACATGTTCTTTGTGATCTTTGAGATATAAAGAACGAGTTTCTCTTACATGGAGAATTTAGTCAGCAACCATAAGGTCAAATTAGTTTTGATTCTAATTATGACATTAGATGGTCTATGTCATATAAGGTCGGAAAAGATGCAGTGGGAGTGTCACTGTTGACTCTACTGAACTAGTGGAATCAGTTGCAACTTATGAAGTATTGACTTATGAAGTTGCATAGTGACCTCATAGATTAGAAGTTTCCATATTAGTATAGTGCTTGCAGTTATCTTAAAGTATTTGGATTTGATTTCTAAATACATAGATAACTTAGTAGCTATAGCACAATACTGATATAGCGTCTAGGTCATATTGATGTGAAATTTGGATTCTGTAAAATATGAATGATGCTGGTTAAGGAAAACAGTTGAGTTTGTTGGACAGACTTGATTTGTTAAAGCATGCTTACTTATTGTTGCCTACCTCTTGAGTGCTGGTGAGCTCTTGAGGGCCATGAGTATGCGATACACATTAAGATGTGTATATGATACAATTGATTGGCACTAGAGAAAATGGGAGAAATGGTTAGGGTTGGTGCTCCGAGTGCCAATCTGGATCGTATTTATGTCCGATTCATTAATACGAGCGGTTCAATTTTCATAATATTACTAATTTTACTGGTAGCACCATTGTCTTTTATACACTTATTCGATCTGATTACCATTAGATTGAAACTGAATTTGGTTCAGTGATACGTGTATATTAGACAAAGACCATACGATTTACAGTATAGTGCGTAGTTACAACGTAGTTTGTAATTGACATTGGGAAGCACACTATTAGTTGTATATCCTTAAATAAAGTTCATGGTCAAGATTTCCTAACACGGGTCGGTTAGTAAAATTTACTGAAACCAGTACATGTCGTATATCGTGACTTGGTCTGATGGTTTATCCCAGTGAACCATGAGTCTTGGGAGACTCGTATAGACATGTAGGTGTTTATTTGATAAGACACTGAATGACTCACTGAAGGTTTCCTAATATATGGTACACCAACGTCAATAGGAACTTTCTCCAGTTGAGTGAGCATAGTGGTCATTCGACTTGACCTACCACCGTGGATATATGAGCTATCCTCCACACTTTGATGGCAGTCACGTCAATGATCTAGCCATGATCAGACCTCCGCTTGTTCGTTGTGTTGGAATACTCTAAGCTTTCCAAGACCATTTCAAGCAATGAAAATAACATGTGAATACATTCAAGGAGTTGCGGAATACTCACATCGATCGGTTGAGCGACGCGACGATGAACAAAATCTGGTTTCTGCCCACTGTCACAACTCACGGCAGTCCACCTTTTGTCCTCCTCCAAATTAGGCTTTGGATCATCTTCAAGGCAAGCTCCAAGCTTGTGTTGATTCCAAGCTCATGGGTGGACTTCCCTATCACCTTCTTATGTCTCTCGGAGTGCTAGCTCTCTTGATTTTTGCCACAAAAATCAAACACTTTGCTTCCCTACCTCACGGTTTCTGCCCAGAAAAAACCAGTGAAGAAATGTGCCCAAATGAGCGTGAAGAAGAGAGATGGAGAAGAAAGAGAGAGTTGTGTTGGTTGTGTTCACAATTGTGTATCTAAAACAATAATAATTAAAAGTCAAATACCAAAATCAAATAAAGGTAAATAGCTTTTAATTAATCCAACAACTCACATCAACCATCTCACTTGAGTGTCAAACACTCAAACATCAACTTATATCAAGTCAATCAAGTTGTCAAGTCACATCACTTAAAGTGACAAGTGATTTGACGCTTGAAATGACTAGCGATTTGACGCTTGATGTGACTAATGATTTGACGCTTGATTTGACTTGAGTGCCGCACTCGAATTCGAAATGCTAATGTGCTCGCAAACAATCCCGGGCTCGGGTTCGCTAATTCCAAATTAACGAATTTTCCGTCGCGACGTAATCAAATGATTATACCTAGCGAAATCACTATTCATGTCGCTAACGAATTAATTCTAAATTAACTCGTTCGCCGAATTAAAATCTAATTTCAATTCCGCGTCGAAATCCAATTTCGTTTAATATATCGAATATATTATTTTATCGATTAATTCCAAATTAATCGTTATCTCTCTTTAATGATATTTTATCCCAGATAAAATATCTCCGCAATTAATCCCAGATTAATTTTCTCTCTCATCAAATTAATCCCAGATTAATTAAAGTGCGAGTCATACGTCATCGGTGAATCTTCAGGAAGCGACCCATGAAATCCCCGGATATGTTGGCAGTGAATCGGGTCGTCGGACTATCCGAACACGTAAGTACCTAGTACTACATTTGTACCGATTTAGAAGACAAGGTTTGCTTCTAGCAAAGCGCCATGCCTACCCAATTCTCCATAAATATCCTTACAGGGATATAGTGATCTATATCAGGCGTAGTATACGTAGTATTGCGTATTTCGATCCAGTATCGAATGATCACGTGCTAGGCCTGGGGCTGGAATTGTGTCTGCCCCGTATGAAGCACATGTCGGATGTCTGGTAACTAGTCTCTATAATCGGATAAACATGACCTAGTCATAATATCCCGATGACTGCAGTACATAAGAGTATTAGTACCGTATCCTACGTGACCATCATCTCCATATGACTGGAGTGACACTTCCGTCATGACATCATACCCAACACACTACGATTCTCGATATACCCAGAAGAGGCGTACACAGAAACCAGTTAAAGCCCTGGATGACCACAACCAAAGTATATTGATTGTCGCAAGTATTAGCGGTGCAAGTCTCAGTTTAAGACCAAATACACCTACCCTGATTTCAGACTTCCATAGACACATAGTCATACTACCAATGGAATTTTGAGGGGGTCTATCGAGAGCGAAGCTGTTTCCCGTACCATCGGTAAAACACAACCTCCTATTACACTTGCATGAGTATCATATACCCAAATATTGAGAACTATGCCGTTATGCCATCATAACGCGCACAAGTGTAATACTAGTCCTTTACGTATTTATCGATGTCCAATCCCGATAATACTCTGACTAGGGATATTTAATGATTTATCCTTCGTGGACTGATACTGTCTCATATCATTCTCAATCCAGGAACAAATCACAGGGACCTCCTATCATTTATACATCTTGGTGATCTAATCACAAATGATAAGAGAGCAATCTCCTTTGTCACATAGTTAATTTGTACAACAACACTATGATATGTACAAATAGTGACGCTTTGGGTCATAATTGTCCAACAATCTCCCACTTGGCCTATAGCCAGTCACTTGAGTGTATGACACCCGAACTATGTACGGTTCGCTCAAATTGCTGAGAAAAAGCTTTCGTCAGCAGATTTGCATGATTATCATCTAATTCCATTTATTCGATCATCACATCGCCATGATGTATGATCCGAACGAATCAGATGAATATCGAAGTATGTATCTGGATCGTTGATGAGACCATTAATTCTTTAGCATGTGTTGTAGCCTAGCTCAGCTGCTAAAAGAACTATATCTAATCTAATTAGATTTGTTATCGACCCAAATGGGTTCTATTGCTGCTTTAGCTACATCAATAACCCGTATTTGTTGTTTATTCGGTAACAGTATCTTGCTTGGAATATTTCCAACTCACTGTACCGTTATTCAAACTATATAGTACCATTTGCGACTTATAGTCGTTTTCATCGGTTAGGAAACTTGTAGCAGTGATCCCAGTCACTTCAAGTTATCCTACTCCATAGTTTAAGACAACATCCTTAGTTCTCTAAGAAACTAAAGGATGTTCTTAATTTCAATCCAGTGACTATCACTTGGATTGGCCTGTTTGTGACTGCATATGCTCAAAGCGTATGAGACACCAGGGTGCGTACATTTTTCAATGTACGATTTCTCGGAGAGTTTTTCCAAAAGCCAAGCTTTCACTGATCGTTATTATGGGAATATCATTCCGCTAAAAGCCTAACTTTATACGTTGGTATGTTGCCATCCATGTACTTCTTCCTTGAAGACTTATAAAGTACCAATAGGCACAATGTCTTGCGGTACAACAACTAGTATCTAAACATAGTTGATATACATGGAATCCATTTCGGACAACATGGCACTTTGCCATAAAAGGGAGTCGATACCTTGTATCACTTCCTCATACGTAGTCAGTTGGTATTCCTCAATAAGATTGACATCATTATGAGGTGAGATCAGAAACCCATACACCAGGTTGTTTTCGGATTCTCTCCGACATACGCGGTTCTTGTGTATTCAAAGATTACTGGTACAGTTTCATCCTTGTGAACTGTTTGTGTTCCATTATGGAATTGGTGCCTAGAATAGTATTACTCCGATTTTCATCGAGTTTTACTTTCCTCCCACTTACCACTGCATATAGGTATTCCTCTTAGGAAAACCACATGGTGAGCAACAATTAAATTGTTCTCTGGTAGATGTATAAGTACTATACTTTGGTATCCCTAGGATAACCTACAATTGACACTTATCCAATTTGGGTTCTAGTTTGTTATCATCCAAACATATGCCTAGCATACCCAAATATTCAGGAATGAGAAACCTAGTTTCTTTCCTGTTCATATCTAATATGATATCTGTCAAACATATTTTTATGGAACCTTATTCAAAATAAGTTCTGCACTGTCTAAACGTATCCGTTGAAGGAAATGGTAGCTCAGAGCGACTCATGATTAACCTTATCATGTCCAAAAAAATTCGGTTACTCAATTCGGACACATCGTCAAATTGACGTGTTCCGGAAGGAGTCCTCATTGAAAGAATACTATACTCTTTCAAGTATATGAGAAAATTATTGCTTAAGTATTTTCCATTACGGTCTTACCGTGACGGTTTAATACTTTAGCCGATCTGTTTGCCTATTTCGTGTCGAAACTCTAAAAGTTTCCGATTTGTGTTCCAAAAGAAAGACATAACCAAAACGCGATGCCACATCCGTAAAGGTCATGAAATATTCATATCCACCTCTAGCCTAGCTAGACATGGGCCCACTTGCTTCACTATGAACTAGGGCTAACAGATCGGTGGCATTTGCACTTTTACCAAGTAAAGGTGTTTTAGGCACTTTGCCCAATAAACTAGATTCATAGACTTTATTTGAATGGAATCAAATCAGTCCGAGTACCCACTCTTCAAAAGTGTGGATATACGAGTCTTGTTTAATTGTGTCCCAGAAAACAATGCCACATTAAGTTTCTTCTGATCAAATCAGTTTGAGCTATTTGTTTGTCATGTTATACGTTCGAGATTTTATTTATATTCAAAATATAAATACTGTTATTCACATCTAATGTGTTTATCTCAATATCATCTTTATATAATAAAACACTTTAGTGTTCTAGAATATAAAGGTATACCCGCAACGGGTTAAACCCCGATATAGAGATAATGTTTCTAGTCAAACTAGTTACATTTTAACATTTTCCTAATTTAAGTACACACCCGAAGGGTAGTCCCTAAATTCAGGTATCTACGGTCAAAACAACGACTTTTGTCCTGTTCTCAATTCGCAGATTAATCTCAATAGATGTCAGTATCCTGCTCATAGCAGATTCTGAACATCAGTATATATTCATGTATCACACTAAGGTTTTAAAATCCAATTTTAATACTAGTAGTGAACATAATGTTGACAAACATATTTGAAGTCAGAGCCTTGCCCTGTCTTCAATTCCTTCATGTCTGCTTTGTCCATATGGCAGTCACGCTTTCGTGATCCCGTTTGCCACATTTAGGCAGACATTTTGGGATATGTCCTTTATCTTCCCAGAAGATTATAATGATTTTGCCTTTGCCCCTTTTCAACACTCCAGAAGCCTTTGGCCTAGCCTTGGCCTTATGGAATATCAAAGTAAGATGCGCCTTACGCTACTTGCCTTATTGCAAATTTGACTTTGTCTCCTTGAGAATAGTCATTAACTCTCCAAGAGTTATTATTGCAATTTTAGTACTTCTAAAATCTAAGTATAGATTTATGAAGATCCTTCAATTTCAGTATCATACTTTAAGGATCTAATCCTTAGTTCTGATTAAGAAATTAAGGAGTCTACTACGACAAGCTTAATGGATTAAACACTTAAGTTATCATCACATGAATCTTCCAAAGATCATGCTCTACTATTTGCTTAAGTACGGGCTTAGGCCTAATATGTTATTTTATCAAATAAAGTAACTTATTAGTTTCCAGGACCATCCTGAAATTTTATTCCCAATTTGAAAATTAAACCATTTAAATACATTTTCCCTAGGATTATGTTTTAAATGCCAATCTTTCATTTTTATCTTGATTCTAATAGTCCAATTATTTAATCAATGATTTTGGTACTATTTATTATAATGATTATTATAGTCTAACTATTTAATCAACTATAATTGTATTGTTTGAATACAGTCCAACTGTTAATTAAAACAACAATTTAAATATTAGTCCAACTAACATTTAATTTATTTGACGAATGATATTTGTTTGAGCGCGTATGGCAAGTAATTAAACGAATATTGCAAATTCAATTCTTGCCTCCCACTATTTTTCGGTGAGCCTCTAACCTCTATCGAGTACTCGGGAAACCGTGTTTCTAGCGAGCTAGGATCCCGTTAAATATCACACAATCTTGACTTTGGCCAACAAATTGTATGATAATTAACTAGGTAGATCTCTAAGATCAATTGGATCCAATCCAATTCCTAGATCCAGTATGGGGACATCCAAGTCCGAAACATATATCTTATATATGCCAATACATCCAATGTATTGCCTAACCTTTTTCCTCTGAATCAACTAAGCCTTGGCTTTGGCACAACAAACTTAGTGATCCCAGTCAAGCGTGACCCATTGACCATGGAAAGCTTCGTAATCAATGTCGATGGACAAGAAGTGGTCTTGACTTTGGCCAACAAACCACATCTTGGACAAGACACTGATATGGAACAAAGCTCTCGTGATTCAAACACATCCTCGACGGACAAAGGCCTTGACTTTGGCCAACAAACCAATGCCAGTCTTAGATCTTGAGTAAGAATCACTCAATGGAAGGAAAAAAACGCTTAATATTTTGTGAGGGTTTTTCGCGTGCAAATTGGCAACCAATTTATTATCTTTGTTAAGGTCTCATCATCATACACCCTTAAACATGCATTCTAAACACATAATAAAGAGCGTATAAATAAAGTAATAATGATATGCGGATGGATACTTTACATTGATCCTAGATCAAATCTCTCCATTTCTCTCTCCCGCTAGCACATGTATTTGCTTCTACCCGTTACACTAAACTTCTAAAGAAACCTCATTTACATTGAGGGGAATAGGTGAGAAGAGAATACAAAGAATAAGGAGGTAATAAGGCTGGACACGCAGGTCCAATTAATAAATCAAATTTATTACAACAATTTCTAAAATTACCTCACCCATCTAATATCCATCCGATATACATTATTCATGCATCGCAACTATGTATTCACATAAGCATGTTATCAATCAAACTAATCCAATTAATTAATCTGAATATTAATGACCATCCAATGTTCAAACACCGATTTGATTTTGCGCGAGTCAAACTCATTTTGCGAATAAGTACTCAAAGTAAGAATTCTCGAATTAAATTAAACTACATAATTAAATCCAATTCAATTTGTATTTAATACTAATTCACTTATTTAATTCCAAATTAAATACTACACTTTATTTGACAAACCTTTACGACTTAAATTTCAAATTTAATCGTTACGGGTCTCAAAGCCCGATTAACGTCCAACGTTAATTTAATTAAAGTCCAATGGGCTTTCAATTAATTTCTTAAGTCGTGGACTTTTGGTCAACTCGGGTCAAACCCATTAACCAAAGTCCAATCAAGGAGTAACCCCATAAGCCCAGAAATCAATTTAGGCTCATTAGGCCCAGTTAAATTTATTAAGGTCCATTAGTCGCATTTAGGCTTTATGGAAGCAGTTTTGGGCCCAATTGGATCCAACCAATTTAGCCTAAACCCATCTTGGTACAACCAAGCCCAATAAGCCCATTTACACATTCAAGCCCAAATCCAATTAAAGCCCAATTAATTAAATCATAAAAGTCCAATTTCATAATCTAATTAATCCTAAGTGTATTACATAATTAATTACCCAAATCAATATTTCCAAAACACAAATTTGTCTAATTAATCATGCTCATTTTCATCATCACATGTCCAACACATTTTGATTAAAATGAAACCCATTTACACATGCTATAGTCTCGGCATTGGAGGGATTTTTCAAATCAATTCCGAATTCAATCCAATCAAATTCTAAATCAATATTTCCCAATCGTTTTCAACTCGTCCAATGATCAACAAAACAAAATCTAAGACATTTAGGGCTAGTCCATATTCGGCCAAGCCAACAATTTTAGGAAAAATGTTCCAAATAATTTTTCATCAAATTGATCCAATCAATCCTTAATTAAACATATATTAAGCATACTAATTCATCCAATTTAATCAAAACATGCTCAAATACATTTTACCCAAATTTTAAGCCCTAATAATTTTCATGCTCAACCTTGCTCTGATACCATTGTTGGAATACTCTAAGCTTCCAAGATCATTTCAAGTAATGAAAATAACATGTGAATACATTCAAGGAGTTGCTGAATACTCACATCGATTGGTTGAACGACGCGATGACGAACAAAATCTGGTTTCTGCCCACTGTCACAGCTCACGGCAGTCCACCTTTTGTCCTCCTCCAAATTAGGCTTTGGATCACCTTCAAGGCAAGCTCCAAGCTTGTGTTGATTCCAAGCTCATGAGTGGACTTCCCTATCACCTTCGCATGTCTCTCGGAGTGCTAGCTCTCTTGATTTTTGCCACAAAAATCAAACACTTTGCTTCCCTACCTCACGATTTCTGCCGAGAAAAAACCAGTGAAGAAATGTGCCCAAATGGGCGTGAAGAAGAGAGATGGAGAAGAAAGAGAGAGTTGTGTTGGTTGTGTTTACAATTGTGTATCTAATACAATAATAATTAAAAGTCAAATACCAAAATCAAATAAAGGTAAATAGCTTTTAATTAATCCAACAACTCACATCAACCATCACACTTGAGTGTCAAACACTCAACCATCAACTTCTATCAAGTCAATCAAGTTGTCAAGTCACATCACTCAAAGTGACTAGTGATTTGACGCTTGATGTGACTAATGATTTGACATTTGATTTCACTTGCGTGCCGCAGTCGAATTCGAAATGCGAATGCACTCACAAAAAATCCCGGGCTCGGGTTCGCTAATTCCAAATTAACGAATTTTCCGTCGCGACGTAATTAAATGATTATGCCTAGCAAAATCACTATTCACGTCGCTAACGAATTAATTCTAAATTAACTCGTTCGCCCGAATTAAAATCTAATTTCAATTCCGCGTCAAAATCAAATTTCATTAATATATCGAATATATTAATTTATCGATTAATTCCAACTTAATCGTTATCTCTCTTTAATTGATATTTTATCCAAGATAAAATATCTCCGCAATTAATCCAGATTAATTTTCTCTCTCATCAAATTAATCCCAGATTAATTAAAGTGCGAGTCATACATCATCGGTGAATCTTCGGGAAGCGACCCATGAGATCCCTGGATATGTTGGCAGTGAATCGGGTCGTCAGACTATCCGAACACGTAAGTACCTAGTACTACGTTTGTACCGATTTAGAAGACAAGGTTGGCTTCTAGCAAAGCGCCATGCCTACCCAATTCTCCAGAAATATCTTACAGGAATATAGTGACCTATATCAGGCGTAGTATACATAGTATTGCGTATGTCAATCCAGTATCGAATGATCACGTGCTAGGCCTGGGGCTGGAATTGTGTCTGCCCCGTACGAAGCACATGTCGGATGTCTGGTAACTAGTATCTATAATCGGATAAACATGACCTAGTCATAATATCCCGATGACTGCAAAACTTAAGAGTACTAGTTCCGTATCCTACGTGACCATCATCTCCATATGACTGGAGTGACACTTCCGTCATGACATCACACCCAACACACTACGATTCTCGATATACCCAGAAGAGGCGTACACAGAAACCGGTTAAAGCCCTGGATGACCACAACCAAAGTATATTGATTGTCGCAAGTATTAGCGGTGCAAGTCTCAGGTTAAGACCAAATACACCTACCCTGATTTTGGACTTCCATAGACACATAGTCATACTACCAATGGAATTCCGAGGGGTTCTATCCAGAGCGAAGCTGTTTCCCGTACCATCGGTAAAACACAACCTCCTATTACACTTGCATGAGTATCTTATACCCAAATATATGAGAACTATGCCGTTATGCCCTCACAACGCGCACAAGTGTAATACTAGTCCTTTACGTATTTATCGATGTCCAATCTCGATAATACTCTGACTAGGGATATTTAATGATTTATCCTTCGTGGACTGATACTGTCTCATATCATTCTCCGTCCAGGAACAAATCACAGGGACCTCCTATCATTTACACATCTTGGTGATCTAATCACAAATGATAAGAGAGCAATCTCCTTTGTCACAGAGTTAATTTGTACAACAACACTATGATCTGTACAAATAGTGACGCTATGGGTCATAATTTCGAACACGTTGGGTGTGGACTGATGCTCATGATATCTTGTGCGTATCAAGATATGATCCGCCAGTCCTGTGTACAGGGCATATGCATCCTCACGTGTTTACGATCTAGTAAATCCATGGCCGTGGTATAACTTCGGAAACCAGTTCCGAGTGTTATTTAGAGATCGTAAATTGAAAGTCGATTGTATTATACCGAACAAATTTGATGTTCACATCTATATCCCAAGTATAATATGGAAAGCCTGTGACGGAGGGATTAAACGTATGCTATGAGCTCGGCTTGCATAGTTTAGCGAGATTATCCGTGGTCGTCATAATCCATGAGTGGGTGGATTATGGACACGAAATTAGATTTCATGACGGATAAACCTAAACTTATAGAGTCCCATAATATGAAGTGTACTCGTTGAGCACTTGGGCAACTCGATATGAATAATACATATTATTTATAATACTTCACCGGATTAAATGAGTTAATTCGGATCATTTAATTAGTTAAATGATAACACATGCAATTAGGGGATTTTGTCCGCTAATAATTATTGTGTATTTGTATTTGATAATTAATACGATTAGATACACATTAATTATTCGTCAAATGAGATTTTGACACATGCCATAAATATATGTATTTATTATTTAATGTAAATAAAAATACATATGTGGTTCTTAATTAATTAATTAATTAATTGTTAAATAATTAAATAATTAAAAATTTAATCTTTATCCGTTTATTATTATTTGAATAATACATGGTGAGATTTAATTGAACAACTTTGCATGACTTTTATTACACTTTTATTTGTTCAATTTTGATTGGTTAAAAATAAAGTGTAATTGTTATTTTTATTTGAAAAAATTAAAAGACAATTTTGCCCCCGAAAGCCTTCCATTTTCGTCCATACATAAGGGAGAGAGAGAAAATTTTTGTTTTGATCTTCATCATCATTTGCTCACTGCCGTGAGTCCTCAAAATGGGTTTTGGAAATTTTGTTTCAAAATCCATGAAGAAAACAAAGAAAATTCAAGAAAAAATGGCTTAGAAATTGAAGATTAAAAGGTAATCCTTAATCCCTAAGCTTGGAAATTTGTTTTCATGTTTTTCTTGAATACTTAGAAATATTCTAGGGTTTCTTTGTTTGTGGAAAATTTGGGGCTTTTGGTTGTAGTGAGTTGAAATGGAAGATTGGTGCATGTGTGAAGTGTTAAGGAACTAATTAGTGTAATTATGGTTCAATTTTGTTCAAATTATTGTTGGACAATATGTTTCCATTCTAGAGTGATATAACCACTCTTGTAACACCTAGAATTTTTCTTGGGTGCTTCATGTGTGGTGGCTTTCATTTGGTGTTGGATTAATTAGATTAATTTTGGTGAAAATTGGAATTAAAGCATGAAATTTGATGAATTTCGGTCTGCAGATCAGATCTGCCCAAACTGGAAATTATGGGATATTTATGATGTCCTAAGAATGGTTTGGATGTGTTTTTGGAATTGGCACAATTGCCGGAAAGTGTTTCCACTTGAAATAAGCGAAAACGGCGTTACCGGGGTGGATTTTGAGCCAACCGGGTGACGGCTTTCCAAACAGTGAATCCGTCACTGTTTGGGAATCCCATGAACTGCCCTGACACTATTGGATCTGACCTGGGCAGTTATCATAAGTGTCGGGTAGTCGGTTCGGTCAAAAACGTATTTTAGGCAATTTTGCGGAAACACGATTTTCGTAAAAGTTTCGCGAGTTTTCAACTTGTTTATGTCAATATTTGAAATTGAATAAATAGGTTTAGGTGAAATATGAATAAATTATTCATATTGGATATTGAATAATTTATTTGGTATTTAGAAAAAGTTTTAAAGTATGATTTCGCCCGGACCCGCGCTTCCGCTGCGCCCCATCGCCCAAAACCCAACAGAAGGTTGTTAGTATCTTGTGTATGTAATATGTGTTGGACAATTATGACCCATAGAGTCACTATTTGTACATATCATGGTGTTGTTGTACAAATTAACTATGTAAAAAATGAGATTGCACTCTTATCATTTGTAATTAGATCACCTAGATGTATAAATAATAGGGGGTCCCTATGATTTGTTCCTGGACGGAGAATGATATGAGACAGTATCAGTCTACGAAGGATAAATCATTAAATATCCCTAGTCAGAGTATTATCGAGATTGTACATCGATAAATACGTAAAAGACTAGTATTACACTTGTGCGCGTTGTGAGGGCACAACTGCATAGTTCTCATATATTTGGGTATAAGATACTCATGCAAGTGTAATAGGAGGTTGTGTTTTACCGATGGTACGGGAAACAGCTTCGCTCTGGATAGACCCCCTCGGAATTCCATTGGTAGTATGACTATGTGTCTATGGAAGTCTGAAATCAGGGTAGGTGTATTTGGTCTTAACCTGAGACTTGCACCGCTAATACTTGCGACAATCAATATACTTTGGTTGAAGTCGTCCAGGGCTTTAACAGGTTATGTGTACGCCAATATTGGGTATATTGAGAATCATAGTGTGTTGGGTGTGATGTCAAGATGGAAGTGTCACTCCAGTCATATGGAGATGATGGTCACGTAGGATACGGGACTGGTTCTCTTAAATGCTGTAGCTATCGGGATAAAATGACAAGGTCAGGTTTTTCCAATTATAGAGACTAGTTACCAGACATCCGACATGTGCTTTGTACGGGGCAAAAAAAATTCCAGCCCCAGGCTTAGCACGTGATCATTCGATATTAGAAAGAAATACGCAATACTACGTATACTACGCCTGATACAAATCCTTTATTCCTGTAAGGATATTTCTGGAGAATTGGGTAGGCATGGCGCTTTGCTAGAGGCCAACCTTGTCTTGTAAATCGGTATAAACGTAGTATGAGGTACTTACATGTTCGGATAGTCCGACGACCGAATTTACTACCAACATATCCGAGGATCTCATGGGTCGCTTTTTTCCAAAGATTCACCGATGACGTATAACTCGCACTCTAAATTAATCTGGGATTAATTACGGAGATATTTTATCTGGGATAAAATATCATTAAAGAGAGATAAAGATTAATTTGGAATTAATCGAGAAATTAATATATTTGATATATTAAACGAAATTGGATTTCGACGCGGAATTAAAATTAGATTTTAATTCGGGCGTACGAATTAATTTAGAATTAATTCGTTAGCGACGGGAATAGTGATTTCGCTAGGTGTAATCATTTAATTACGACGCAACGGAAATTCGTTAATTTGGAATTAGCGAACCCGAGCCTGAGATTATTTACGAGCGCATTCGCATTTCGAATTCAAGTGCGGCACGTCAAATCAAGCGTCAAATCGCTAGTCGCATCTAGCATCACATCAAGCGTCAAATCATGTCACTTGGAGTGATGTGACCATTGATTGATTGATTGATGTGACTTGATGTGAGTTGATCGAAGTTGATGGCTAGCATTTAATGCTATTTTGGAGCAAAAAATTGTGTTGACTTTTTGAAAGCCTTTACACAAAATTGGTTTATGTTTTTATTTGATTTTGGAAATCAAATTAATTCAATACACAACTTCTCTCCTTCTCTCTCATTCTTCTCCTCTTCTACACGCCCATGGAGGCATTTTGTTCACTATTTTTCTGTCACAAAAATGTGAGCAGTGAGGGAAGCAAGGAGTGTGATTTTGTGGCAAAATCACAAGTGCTATCACACTTACGAGACATGTGAAGGTAATAAGGAAGTCCACCAATGAGCTGGGAACCATTCGACGAAGCTTGGAGCTTAACGAATGACCAAAAACGAGGCCAAACCAGTGAGTTGTTTCAGCTCACTGCCGAGCAGTGAAGAGAGGCAGAATTTCATTTTTGTTGTCTCTGCGTCGCTCAACCGATCGATGTGAGTATTCCACAACTCTTCGAGATATGTATTCGCACTTGATTCATGCTTATTATTGATCTGGGGACCTTAATAGAAACCAACAATGGCATCTAGAGCAAGGTTTGAGCATGAAAAAGTTTAGGGTTAAAATTTGGGTAAATTGATTTGAGCATGAATTTGTGAAATTGGATGAATGAATATGCTTAAATGTGTTTGGAATTGAAGTTTGATTGGATCAATTTCAAGAAAATTGGTTTGGAACAATTTTGCCCAAATTTGGATGGCTTGGCCGAATGCCTTATGCCCTAAAATGTCTTGGATTTTTTGATTGTTGATTCATTGGATGATTTAGATCAGTCGGGAATGTGATTTAATATCGATTGTGGAATTAGTTGGATTGAATTCGAATCGGACACAAATCCCCCTCCCCTCCTGGCCGAGACTTGTAGCATGTAAATTGGGTTTGATTTTAATCAAAATGTGTTGGACATGTGATGATGTAAATGAGCATGATTAGTTGTGTTAATTGATGTTTTAGAGAAATGTTAATTTGGGTAATTAATCATGTTATACACTTTGGTAATTAAATTAGGAAAATTGGATTTTTGGATTTAATTATTTGGGCCTTACAATTGGATTTGGGCTCTTAATGTTGTAATTGGGCTATTGGGCTTTGTTGTACAAAGTTGGGTTTAGGCCAAATGGATTGGATCGAATTGGGCCCAAAACCGCTTCCATAAAGCCCAAATGCGACTTAATGGACCTTTAAGTTTAATTGGGCCTAATGGGCCTAAATTGATTTCTGGGCTTATAGGGTAATTCCCGGATTGGACTTTGGTTATCGGTTGACCCGAGTTGACTAAAAGTCCATCTCCTTAAGACATTAATTAACAGCCCATTGGACTTTAATTAAATTGACGTTGGACGTTAATCGGGCTTTAAGACCAGTCACGATTAAATTTGGAATTTAAGTCGTAAAAGGTTTATTATTAAAGTGTGATATTTAATTTGGAATTAATAGCGAATTAGAATTGAATGCATATTAAATTGGATTTAATATGTAGTTTAATTTAATTCGAGAATTCGTACTTTGAGTACTTATTCGCAAAACGAGTTTGACTCGAGCAAAAATCAAATCGTTGTTTGAACATTGGATGATCACTAATTATCAGATTAATTAATTTGATTAGATTGATTGATAACATGCTGTGTGAATACATGGTTGCGATGCATGAATAATGTATATCAGATGGATATTAGATAGGTGGGACAATTTTAGAAATTGTTGTAATAAATTTGATTTATTAATTAGACCTGCATGTCCAGCTTATTACCTCTCATTCTTTTATTCTCTCTCACCTATTCCCTCAATGTAAATGAGGTTTCTTTAGAAGTGTAGTGTTGTAACGGGTAGAAGTAAACACTTGTGCTAGCGGGAGAGAGAAAGGAGAGATTTGATCGATCAGGATCATTGTTTAAAGTATCCATCCGCATTCATTATTACTTATTTATACGCGCTTTATTATGTGTTTAGAATACATGTTTAAGGGTGTATGATGATGAGACCTTAACAAAGATAATAAATTGGTTGCCAATTTGCACTCGAAAAACCCTCAAAAAATATTAAGCGTCTTTCTTCCATTGAGTGATTCTCACTCAAGATCCGAGACTGGCATTGGCTTGTTGGCCAAAGTCAAGGCCTTTGTCCGCGCGGATGTGTTTGAATCACGAGAGCTTTGTTCCATGTCAGTGTCTTGTCCAAGTTGTGGTTTGTTGGCCAAAGTCAAGACCACTTCTTGTCCATCGACATTGATTACGAAGCTTTCCATGGTCAATGGGTCGCGCTTGACTTGGATCACTAAGTTTGTTGTGCCAAATCCAAGGCCTTAGTTGATTCAGAGGAAAAAGGTTAGGTAATACATTTGATGTATTGGCATATATAAGATATATGTTTCGGACTTGGATGTCCCCCTACCGGATTAGGAATTGGATTGGATCCAATCGATCTTAGAGATCTACCTAGTTAATTATCATATAACTTGTTGGCCAAAGTCAAGATTTGTGATATTTAAAGGGATCCTAGCCCACTAGGAAACACGGTTTCCCGAGTACTCAACAGAGGGTTAGAGGCTCGCCGAAAAATAGTGGGAGGCAAGAATTGAATTCGCAATATCGTTTAATTACTTGCCATACACGCTCAAACAAAAATCATTCGTCAAATAAATTAAATGTTAGTCGGACTAATAATTAAATGTTGTTTTAATAAATAGTTTGACTATATTCAAATTATTCATTTATAGTTGATTTTATAATTGGATTATGTATTCAATATAATTGATATTAATCTATTAAAGTATAGTTGATTATATAGTTGGACTATAGTAATCATTATATTAAATAGTACCTAACTCGTTGATTAAATAGTTGGACTATTAAAATCAAGATAAAAGTGAAAGATTGACATTTAAAACATAATCCTATGGGAATGGAAAATGTATTTAAAATGGTTTAATTGTCAAATTGGGAATAAATTTCAGGATGGTCCTGAAAAATAATAAGTTTTTTTTTTTTAGTGCTTAATCCCTAAGCTTGTCGCAGTAGACTCCTTATTTCTGAATCAGAACTAGGGATTAGATCCTTAAAGTATGATAAGAAATTGAACGATCTTCATAAATCTATACTTAGATTTTAGAAGTACTAAATTGCAATAATTACTCTTGGAAAGTTAATGACTATTCTCAAGGAGACAAAGTCAAAGTTTGCAATTAGGCAAGTAGCGCAAGGCGCACCTTACTTCGATATTCTAGAAGGCCAAGGGTTGACCAAATGGTTCTGGAGTGTTGAAACTGGCAAAGGCAAAATAATTATAATCTTCTGGGAAGATAATGGACATATCCCAAAATGTGTGCCTAAATTGTGGCAAACGGGATCGCGGAATCGTGACTGCCGATTGGACAAAGCAGACATGAAGGAATTGAAGAACGAGCAAGGCTCTGACTTCAAATATGTTTGTCATAATTATGTTCATTACTAGTATTGAAAATTGGATTTTAGATACTTAGTGTGGTACAAAAATATATATTGATGTTCAGAATCTGTTTTGAACAGGATACTGACTTCAATAGAGATTTATCTGCGAATTGTAAACGGGACGAAAGTCGCTGTTTTAACCGTAGATACCTAAGTTTAGGAACTACCTTTGGGTGTGTACTTAAATTAGGGAACTGTTATAATGTAACTAGTTTGACTAGAAACATTATCTCCATATCAGTGTTTAACCCGCTGCGGGTGAACCGTTATATTCTAGAACACTAAAGTGTTTTATTATATAAGGATGATATTGAGATAAACACATTAGATGTGAATAACAGAGTTTATATTTTGAATATAAATAAAATCTCAAACATATAAAATGACAAACAAATAGCTCAAACTGATTTGATCAGAAGAAACTAATTGTGGCATTGTTGTCTGGGACACAACTAAAACAAGAATCGTATATCCACACTTTTTAAGAGTGGGTACTCTGACCAATTTGATTCCAATCAAATAAAGTCTACGAATCTAGTTTATTGGGCAATGTGCCTATAACACATTTACTTGGTAAAAGTGTTAATGCCACCAATCTGTTAGCCCTAGTTCATAGTGAAGCAAGTGGGCCCATGTCTAGCTAGGCTAGAGGTGGATATGAATATTTCGTGACCTTTACGGATATGGCATCGCGTTATGGTTATGTGTTTCTTTTGAAACACAAATCAGAAACTTTTAGAGTTTTCGACACGAAATAGACAAACA